>VOQZ01000230.1:0-209209 GCA_008079305.1 Phytophthora palmivora | reverse complement strand
GTTTTGAAAACTTTTTCCGACACTCGAGCGATATTCTGGAAATCCGAGGAGATGATCCGACTGCTTCACGTGAAAAAGTTGCTGGAAATCAAAGCAGTGCTTGATGACGCATTGGGTTTCGTCGAGAAGGAGACATTCTTGCAACGCAACAACTTTATCTACATCCAATACCATCAAGTCGTTGGATGTGTCAATATAGAACGCATCACGAAAGCTTTCACTTTGGACAAGAGTGCCTCGAATTTGGTTGCACAGACGAACTCTGAAGAGGAGAGCTCCGTTGCTGCTGATGGTGCTGTGACGGCGTCTAGTGATTCAAAACCTGCAGTTATTGGAATTTGCCAACTTTGGGTGCACCCGTCTTTCCGAAGGAAAAGCATTGCGACGCGAATGGTGGACCTAGTGCGCGAGAAGTCAATTTACGGCATGTTTGTGACTAAAAACCTTGTGGCCTTCGCACAACCGACACGCAACGGCTTGCAGTTTGCACAGAAGTACATGCAGCCGTCCGAGGTCCTTATTTATTGAGGTGGAGCTCGTGCGAAGAGCTCATCATTGGTGTAAGGAATATTGAATCTAGGCTGCTCCATCAAGAGGCAATACACAATCTTGTAAACTTCGTGCACGATAAAATATCCTCGTTTTTTCCCGTCGTTCGGATATGCAAAGAGTCAAAGTGTTGCTTTTGTTACGCGGAAATGGTAAATAAATAAGGAATTGAGCTTCAAATGCGTTATACTTGCCACTCTGATCTATAAAAAATTCTGGGCTGGTAAGACTTGTGTAAGTTTTACGTAAAAATGCCTCAAAATCATTTTTGATTTTCTAAAGCAGGTTGAAAGTCTCGGAATTCTCAATGGCGATGACACACGGCAAACCTGCGGCAGGTCTGGAGTGCATGGCCACGATGGATGACATTACAGAGGAGGATGGCAACTACTGCGAGTTCCAGACGGCTCCTAGTGGCTTGTGGTACCCTGCGCTCTTTTGCTCAGACGTGGTGGAGCAGCTGCTGTCCTCCCAGTTCCACACGTACATGAAGAAGGTTCAGGAAGCGGACTGCAAGGCGGAGCTACGTCGTCTGGTGGCCAAGGGACCTCCCATTTGGCTCGAGGACAAGCATGCACTACCGGTTCCAGACGGAGACACGCACATCACCAATGTGTGGTTTGCCAAGGACAATGAAGAGCGTAGTGCCAAGTTGGACGGAGCCGTCGAGGGAGAAGCCCGTGACGCACTATGGAAGGAACTACAACAACTCATGGACGCGATGGAGGAAGACAAGGAGGAAGTTCGGTGAACATTGAGGAGTAACCTGAACAACCGGAGTGATGATTTATTTGAATAGATCATCTAGATTTTCTTTACCATGTTGAAGTACTTAGAGAGCACATTCGTGATAAGACGGAAACATCAACTTCGGTTTTATTACGGTCGATGTTAGCGATCCCACACTACGCTGAGTTGCTCTCTTGAGCTTGTCTACCACTCCTTTAGTTTTTAGATTTTGAAAGGTGGATTTCACGTTCACGAGCGGGCTGCGATGACCTGTGTTTCCTTAGACACCACGGTCGCGGATGGGTGAGTATTGGCGACGGATGCGGTTATGGCGCCAGCGCACGACGGCGAAGATCGCGGCGCCAACCACCACCAGAGCAAGGGCAATGAAGCCCAAGATGGCCGCAAAACTCCACTTTGCCACCGAAACGAGCAAGTGGCCTGGTTGCACTTTCTTGACTGCTGGGGGGTCGCAGCAGGCACACCAGGGAGCACAGTGGGAGCAGCACCCGGCACATTCAGTAGGTGGCCTGCACCACCAAATCGCAGGTCGCGCCATTCTCACGGTTGAGGTGCCAGTACTCGTTGAATGCCCAATCGCACTGCTCCTCCAACGTGAGAAAGCGCTTCTTAATGTCCGAGCAGTCAATCTCGGGGAAGTTGCACGCAAATGCAAGACCGCTCTTGAGCTCAAACTCGTGGACACCGCGCTTGGCACGGCAGACAAATTCACCTCTGTCCTCCTTTCTGCAAGCAGCATCCACACCCTCGCTCTCGTGGTAGTCTGACACGTTTTTGGGGAAAATACCGTCACGCCACAAGTCCAAGAAGCTCCACTTCGAAGCGAACTCCGTCTTGAAGTTCCAGAAGTACCAGCCGTGACCCACTGCAAAGCCATTCAGCTTCTTCAGAGTCAGTGCCTTGGTCACTTCAGCATCATCGTTCTGACCGAAAGAGCTGTTGCTGGTAACGGGGCACTTACCAAACGACGGACCAGACATACCAGTACCGTACGGGCCCTGGATAGGCTTAGTCTTGTCCAGCGGCGTGCCTGGGAAACCTTCACCAAGGTACGTGCTGTTGATCGGACAGTCAATTTGGCGGCATTGAACTTTAGGGAAGCCCGGTAGATTGTCATTGAAGCCGTTCAGCCACATGGCGCAGTTGTCCGTGCCAATCGACCACTCGCCGACGATGACAGGCATCATAGCGTTCTCCATATCCGAAATGACGTACTTTTGCTGACACGCATTCGAGAAGAAGTCCGCTATAGTTCCAGGAGGGTTCCATGCCTGGTAGATGTGCGTGTCCAAAGCAATGTCGGGGCAGCCTCTGAGGAAATCAGCCCAGAGTGTCTTACCGAAACGGAAAGAGTCGTGGAGGACAAATTTCCAGGATGGAGCAAGAGCCTTCACTCGCTTGTACGATTTCCAGTAGTATTCCTTCAGTAGCGTCATGGGCGTGAGCTCCCACGGCTCATTCACCGGTTCGAGACCCATGATAGCCTTGTGGCCCTTGTAGCGGTTGATGATAGCTTCCACTACCACAATGGAGTGGTTGAGATTGTAGTAGTTGATGCTGGTATAGTTGTGCTTTTCCACATCAAACGTACCAGCCCATTCTGCTTGGCGGATAGGCCAGTGCTCGAACGTAGTTGTTCCCACAGGCTGTGTGCTAGCAATGGACGTCCACTTAACAGACGAGGACTTGCCACTGTTATCGAAGCCGTTCTGGGAGCCAATGAGACCGTGGATATCTAGTAGAACATCAAGGCCATATTTAAGAGCAAGATCCGCCACACGGTCCAGTGCGTCAATGGCGCCGGTCGTGCAGCCAGCAAAGGGTTCGTATGGGTTAAACATCCAGTCACCCACTGGTACACGGATCGAGTTAATGCCAGCAGCAGCGAGCTCGGCAATGTCCTTCTCCGTGACCCAATTGTCATAATGGATGCGTAGCTGACGGTTGGCTTCCTCCTTGTCGAGCGCCGTGCAGAAGGTGTACATGTCCATGGCTGTTTTGTCAGGAGCCTTGTCCCCAAACCTCTGCTGGGTGTTAAGGAACTGGTAGAAGAGCGTAGGGGTGATCCACGGCTCCAAGACGAGCCAGCCACCGAGGTTGACACCGCGCACTTGCTTGTTGAACGGCGTCGCGTGCGTATCCTGAGAGCAGGTCATGTCCGTGTCGTTGGGCTTGAACGCCTTGAACACCCCGCTGTCCTGTGAGAACATGGACAACTCGCCGTGCTTCCAGTACCACTCGTAGTCAGGGTGGTCTTCAGTGTCTTGCGGACCCGGATCGGGCGTCGGCGCATGTGTTGGAGCGTCCGTGGGCGCCTCAGGGGCGGGGTTGGCGTCCTGTGGCGGGGCGGGATCGTCACGTGAGTCGTGCGAGTCGTTCTCGTCCATGGAGATGAAGCTTCCCGGCTGCATGAGCTTGGGCAGCTTGGCCTCGACGCTCTGCTGCAGCGTCACGGCCAGCAGCGCGCAGACCGCCGCCGTCTTCCAACGCAATCCGACAACATTCTGCCTTCGGAAGCCTCTTGCGCACGACGGAGCGAATTCGGAAATGAGGATCTTTCCCTACGGCTTTTGCGAAGATACGATCGGGTAAGTAATTGCAAATGTAGACGATATCGAAACAGCATATTTGTATGTGGCTATTTCATACTGACTGAGAAATGAGATAGGGATGGGGAAATTACAGTATGACCGCATTGCGATCTTCGGTGTTGAAGTCAGATCAGAGCCACCCAATATGCGGATCCAAGCGGCGTTTCACTGCTGCATCGGAATGGCGTAGAATAGCTCAAATAGAGTGCCGTAGTCTCCACTAAGAACCAGGCCGTGGTGCTCATAGATGGTGAGTGGAGACTGGCGTGCGGTTTACACTCCATGGCATGCAGCATGACGTAGGAGGCTACGGAAATCAGGCTGCACCGTCTTGCTAAGAATCTGTCCATGATTACGGTTACGCGTTACCGGTCAACGGCGTCCATCAAGTTCTTGAAATCTTAGAATCCTCAGCGTTATCGCCGTTTCCGCTTCGACCGTGTTCCCAGGAAACGTTGAGCATGCATCATGTAGCAAATGTGGTGGATTATTACCTTAGTACTCTTGGTTACAGACATGCACACTCATGCTCACGACAGACTTAGACGTTGACAATGTGTCCGATGAGAGGAGAATACTCTTCCCGCCTCCTGTGGCGCGCGACGGCCAAGACGACGGCCAGTCCGACGAAGCCCACAATAACGCCAACGAGGGTCCACATGAGGATCTCCTTGCCGACCGATAAGGCCAGGAACTCCTGACGCTTCACACTCGACGGACTCGGGATGGCCAGTAGATGTGCAGCACCGCCAAAGTCGCACGTCGCGCCCTCTTCGCGGTGTGCGTGCCAGTACTCATTGAAAGCCCAGTCGCAACGCTCTTCAATCGTGTCGAAGCGCTTGTCGATGTCCGTGCAGTCCACCTTGCCATCGTTGCCACCGCAAGCGAAATCCAAGCCGCTTTCGAGGTCGAAGCGATGTACGCCGCGCTTGGCCGCACAGATGAAGGCGCCCTTGTCCTCTGCTAAGCACGCCGTGAACACCTCATCGTCGGCATGGTAGTTCGACACGTTCTTCGGGAACGCGCCCTTGCGAACCAGGTCCAGGAAGTTCCAGCGCGAGCCAAACTCCGTCTTGAAATTCCAAAAGTACCAGCCGTGGCCGACCGCGAACGCGTTCAGCTTCTTCATGTTCAGGTTGCGCGTGAACTCGAGCTCGTCGTAGTTGTCCTGCTGGCCAAAAGATGTGTTGCTGGTGATCGGACACTTGCCGAACGACGGACCGGACTGGCCCGTGCCGTATGGGCCCTGGATGGGCTTTGTGATATCCAGCGGGGTGCCTGGGAAGCCTTCACCCAAGTAAGTGCTGTGCACGGGGCACTTTGTCATGCGGCATTGAATGTTAGGGAAGCCTGGCAGGTTGTCGTTGAAGCCGTTCAACCACATAGCGCAGTTATCAGTGCCCAATGACCACTCACCGACAATGACAGGCATCATTGCATTCTCCATCTCTGCGACCATGTACTTCTGCTGACAAGCGTTGGAGAAGTAGTCCGAGCGTGTACCGGGGGAGTTCCAGGCTTGATAGATGTGCGTGTCCAGAGCGATGTCAGGACAACCGCGCATGAACTGTGACCAATATTGCACGCCAAAGCGGAACGAGTCGTGAAGTACAAATTTCCAGTGTGGGGCACGGGCCTTGACACGTTTGTACGACTTCCAGTAGTAGTCCTTGAGGAGGTCAATGGGCGTGAGTTCCCAAGGCTCATTGACGGGTTCGAGACCGATGATGGCCGGGTGGTTCGCGTAGCGGTTGACGATGGCCGCAACAGTGGCAAGCGAGTGGTTCAAGTGTTCGTAGTTGATGGACTTGTACGTGTTGGTGGTCGAGTTAAATTCACCAGCCCAGCCCGCCGAACGCAGCGGCCAATGCTCGAATGTTGTGGTACCAATGGGACGCGTGCTGGCAATCGATGTCCACTTGACAGACGAGGCCATACCACTATTGTCAAAGCCATTTTGCGAGCCGATCAAGCCGTGAATGTCGAGCAGCAAGTCGATGTTGTACTTCAAAGCAAGGTTTGCAACACGGTCAAGCTCGTTCACAGCGCCGTCTGTGCAGCCAATGTAAGGCTCGTACGGATTGAACATCCAGTCACCGACTGGCACACGGAGCGAATTCACACCAGCCTCAGCCATCTCCTTCAGGTCGGCCTCAGTCACCCACGTTGCCCAGTGAATGCGGAGTTGGCGGTTCGCTTCCTCCTTGCCGAGTGCCGTGCAGAAGGTGTACATGTCCATGGCTGTCTTCTCGGGAGCCTTGTCACCGAAGCGTTCTTGTGTGCTCAAAAACTGGTAAAAGAGTGTGGGGGTAATCCATGGCTCCAGCACGAGCCAACCACCAAGGTTAGCGCCGCGCACCTGCTTGTTGAAGGGCGTGGCGTGTCGGTCACTTGAGCACGTTTGGTTTTCGTCATGGGTTTGAAATTCTCAAAGAAGTCGAGGTGCTCGGAGGTGAAGACGTGGTCGTTCTCCCAATACCATTTGGCGTCTTTAATCACGGGCAAGTCGTTGGTGTTGTCACCGCCTAGTGTCGTGTCGAGTACGTGGTCAACGGGATTTGCAGCCGCCACCAGCGACAGCGCTGCAGCTACTTGTAGTAAAATCTTCATGACGGAGTGCAGTAGGGTCAGATGCGTGCTGCTTGCGTCCGAATTGGAAATGAACAGAGAATGCTACACCAAAATCGCTCACGAAGCTCATGGTGCAGTGAGCCATGTGCATATCGCTTGCTCGACGCGAGGCGGCTGTGCTCGACGCAAAAAAGGCAACAAGTCACCGCACTGAAACTTCAATGCCGCATAAACCGGCACGCTTGACCCTCGCAATGCCCCTGCAACATCTACCTAGTGGTGTTTCTCACTGTCAATAGCAGCCGTAGCAGCGTGACCTCGGAGAAAAAGGGGTTAAGCAGCCGCCTTCTAGTTGAGCTCAACGGGAATTGCATGGAGGATCACCACACCTCTGCCGCTTTGTCAGCGACAACATTGGGCAGCTGCATGCTGCGATAACCTCCACGAGTAATGTACCTCCCAACTGAGGCAATGCTCGCTAGCACGGCGCAAGAAACATGTTGCTGCTGCTGCAGTTTCGGGACGGCCGAACTTCGGATGGCTAAGGAATTGTCCAGATTAACAACATCGCCCATCTTCGTAGACCATCAAAACCAAGCGTTGAAGCGGACCGGCTCGCTGGAGCAAAGCAAGCTTGTGATTCTGCACAAACAACAATTTTATAGAGCGATAGATACGTGCGCATGAAGGGTATCGCACTTCACAACTACGAGATTGATCTCGGGTGCAAGCATTGGATACGGTGCTTTTCTCATCGACGATGTGAGAGCAACATGATTCGCAATGGAGCTCACAGCAGAGAAGAGCACCTAAGTTCGCTCCCGCTAAAACTTCACAACATTTGCCTGCAGACTGTACAACAAATTTCGCCAGATCGAGAGCACTCTGCACTGCAACTGGGCAGACTGTCTGATCCTGCATCTTCTGTCTTGTGCCCGTTTTCACACCAAGTGCCTCTGCCTCCTCTGGTCGTCAGTGCCACGTCAATACGTGTACATGTACCGAATTCCCTTTGTTATGGCATACGATACATAGTACCAACATAGACCAGGCGGCGCCTGTCCTGTCTAGCTGAAGTGAACGCTCAAGGCCTACAACGAATTGAGGTTTATCTGAAGTGTTCACTCAAGGCCAAAAACGAAATGGCATTTATTGTTGCTCATTAGTCTTAGCTACCGCGCGAAACATGCCATCGAAATTGTCATCTAAAGTAAAAGAACCTATCTCCTTGTGAAGCAGCCGCGGTCGGAGCACTTCTTCGGCAACATCGTTAGCGTTCTCGTAGGGTTCAGTCCTCATTAACATCACATTGCTCAAATAAACCACATTTTCTGAAACCAGCCAATACAAGTAGCATCTCCCCAAGTGACTATTCAAGTTTGACTGAGGCAGCTCTGGGTAGAAATGGTTGATTATTTGCTGTATATCGTTGTAGTCGGTGAGATGATTTAGGATTTCTAGTTTGTGGAAGGAAGCATAGGACGATACAGAGTTCGCCTTCACCTTTCGACCGTGTCCTCTTGGTAGACGAGGGTCGCCCTTTTGGTCTTCATTGCTGTACGGGAACCATTCGATGGCAAAATGAGCTGCGGGAAATACGGTTTGAAGTGCTGTATGTGATAACAAAGGATGCACATGGGTCTTTCCCGTTCGGCCTCTGATTGGCTGAATGGGTGGTGTATGCCATAACATATAGAAGGTCATAACAAAGGGAATTCGGTACATGCACTCCTGCCCAGCCCCACAACCCAGCCCCCTCACGTTCCGACGTATCCATCGCCTTCCCGAGTTCCTGCACGAATGGCAAACATGCTGTTCATACGGCGGAAGTTGCGATCGCCACGTAATCCGACACAAAGAAACCCGAGCTGCTTCGTTCGGCTGCAGCAAAATGCGATGCCGCCCGCAACAACGCCATCTTGTTTGCAGAGCTTGAGGTGCCGATCTTCGTTAGCTCGCGCCTTGAAGTTCAGAACAGATGCCTGCACATTGAAGTGGCTTTGGCCTGTCCATTGTGATCAAGGTCGCAAACGCGTGGTTGTGGGCGACTGCCACCTTCCGATGAACCGACAGCAGTTCGTTCCCGGCAGCTTGATACACGCGCATGAGTCCTCGAGATGGACAGGACAGCAACGACAATGCTGCCGTAAAGCTGGTGCGAGACGAGAAGCGAGATGATACAAGCATATCCTCGCAGATGCAGGTACCGCCCACCTTACATTATTCTCACCACAAAGGTTGCGGCTGCCAGTTAGCGTGGACAATTGCTGTAAAGTCAGCTGATAAGGTACAGGACGATGCGCACGGTCACTGCATCCTCTGTCTTCCCCCATTGTCGAGAGACCACCGTTGGGCTGGTCACGGCTGCGCTACCAGCTGAGCGAGAATTTTTTTGTCGGGAAGGACAAGGCGCAGAGAGTGCCGTTCTAGCTTTCATTTGCTGGTACTGAAGTCGACGCGATGTGGTTCGATGTGCAGTAGCAAGTTTTATTCGACGCATCAAGTGAGTCGCGCACACAAATGTTTGAAGGATGCAGGTTAGCATACCCAGTGGCCAGTGCATCGGTCATTGCTTTTGCAGCGTTCTGTCTGCTCCGTTGGCGATGACGCACATTTCCGGGGCTACATTAGGACGTGGGATGGGTACTGCATGTGTACATGCACGATGATGGGCTGACAGACTAAGATGGCGTGCTTGGCGGGCTCGATTGTTGAGACCAACAAACACGCGGGTAATGAGCAGTGGCTCACAACGACGTCCAGTTGGACGAGGGACTACTCCTATTACAATGCAAACACCAAAATTGTACTGGTAGCACCGTAAAATGATGCCAGTACTGAAAGCGCTGTTAGGAGACCGATTTGCTTAGACTACATCGCAATCAGAGCTCGGAAAATAAAATAAAAGATTATATTGTTTTTAGAAAACGCGTAATAAGTTATTGCAATAACACGAGTTCCAATAATAAATATCGCAATAAGTATATTTACCCGACCCGGTCAGTCTTCTGCATGGGTTGTTGCTTCCAGTCATGTTTGCTTCCTCATTCCACGCAGTCACTGCTCTGGCTAGCTGAGCTAATGGATTGCACAGGATTCTAAGACAGACTTGTATTCCAGAGAGAAAAAAGTAAAAGTGAAAGTTGGATTAGTTCGTTAAGCTCTTAATGACATATACTAACTGACATGCAGTAACCCGCAGCACTTAGCTTCTCGGAGCTTCTTCTCAGCTTAGTCTTACTCCTGGAGTGACCTTCAACTTCGTCTCTGATGCACATTCCAAAATGAGCTACTCCCTCCTCGTTCTTTTGGTACAGTTTGAACTGTAACAAAGGCCGAAAAAGAGCTCTAATACAAATGCAAGATCTTTCATATTGTGGTTGTGGGACTTCACGTCTCTCCTCGACTACGAAGACACCGATGGACAGAGCTCCAAGTAGCTTAAGGCTTACCATGATAGCGCAGGCACGAGCTACGTTGTTTTATCTGATACCTTTACAATTAATGAAACAGCAAGTTACTATGTATGATACTGATCAAAGAAAACAAACAGAACCCATATCCACTGGTGAACTGTTGCTGTTGCCAGGTCATTTTCGATTGGCAAGTCACCTAGTGACAACCATCAGCTTCTTGACGGGTGTGGGATAGATTGGTAGGGCTACCAATTCTTTTATACTTATTACGGACAATTTCGAGTTTTACGGTAATCTCGATTTTGCAATAATAAGTTATTCCGTCAATATAATACGTCTATTATTGTATTTATATTATTTTTCCGAGCAATGATCGCAATACTACCATTAACACTATTGGCCAGCAAGTAGTACTTAGGGACTTGAAAGGAAGGATTTGACCAATCCGCAACGAGGTCATTGCATACTTTGAACCAATCAATAAGTGGGAGGAGATAATTCATCCGGTGCTTGGATCACTATCCAACCATCGATCACAGCTGCACATCAGCCCTCACCCCAGCTTCCCCACTCCATTTCGCCTGTCAATGCCTACTCGACACCCCTGGCAGTTACTCGCTGCGGCGATGGCACGAAACGATGCAGATACCCTACTAACCTTCTTGAAGTAGTATCGAGTCGATAAGAGCGATCTAGTTCAGTGTTGTGTTTGCATGCTCCCAACACCGCATACCATGCGCCTTCAGCGCTTGCGCCTGCCAGGCGTGTGTGGATGTGACGACAGCTTCGATGTGTCCCTGGCAGACTCGAGTCATGATGTGCCAGGTAGAAGAACTCGTAACTATTGAGGAGGCATACGTACACGCTACACCGGCGCTGGCCCTACGCAAGCCAGTTCTGACACCTGCAATGAAGGTTGTCGTAAAGGACTGGGAAGAACAAGGTCTGAAGCCGAAACGCATCTGGAATGCACTTCTGCAGCGCTTTAACCTCAACGAATTATCGACTCCAACTCTTGCTACGGTCCAGCGCTTTGCGCATCACCATGTGACTGGGCGGCTGGGGGGAAGCGGCCTCAGTGACGCTGTGCAACGTAAGATACATGAAGCTGGGATTACTGGTCACGAGGAAGAGACTACAGCGTTCGCGTTTGCGACGGGTAGCGATGACCCATTACCGGAAACGGGAGCGACGCAGAGCCTTTCATGTTAGGCATTAGCTCCAAAACCTGCTACGTCGAGCCGCTCAAGATGCAACGTTGTTTTATTCTACACGTAGATGCTACTTATAAACTGACTCAAGTAGGCTATCTGGTCATCGTCGCAGGAATATCGGAGAGAGCAAGATACTTTCACCTTTTGGCTGCGTTTATTGTATCGCAGCATCAGCAACAACACCATGCCGAGGTACTCACTTTGCTAAGGCGGGTTTTCTAGGAGGTAACGGCTAAGATGCTTAGTGTGCGTTACGTGAAGGGTGACGCAGACGCAACACAGTGGAGCGTTATGGACAATGTCTTTGGAGGAGACTGCGACGACATTTATCTCATGTGTTGCTTTCTTGAGGCCAAGAAGGTTTTTGAGAAAACCCGTTCGATCACTTCGGATTCTGGCACGACAGTGATGGTCGACATCCATGACCAGCACTTTACGAGAAATGACGAGGATATTCAAACTAAACTCGCCAAAATTCAAGGAAAGCAAAAGAAGATGAAGGCGTTGAAGAAATTCTCCGATTTTTTTTCAAGGTTTGGTTGAATCAGTGTTTTCGCCGTTGGTAGTGCTTTCACACACCCTGTGCTTTCGCTACCACGAACAACCCGTGTGAGGCCAACAATGCCGCCATCAAGAGTGACGTCACAATGCACCGAAAGCTAAAGATAGGTGCCCTGATCCCCCACCTTCTGACATTTATGAATGCGGGAGTATGACGGCGAGGCCATTCGCGACTGCCTGCGAGACTGCGCAAAACTGGCGCAACGTGTCCGAGCGATGTCTCGCTCAAACTTACTGTCGGTACATTCAACCACTAAGAGTTGCATTGCATTCCTACTGTCAGGCACCTCGGATGAAGCCCAGGAAGATACGATACGAGTTTTGAGTCGTCCATCCCCGCAAGTGTCTGACGAGACGAGACGCCGAGTTCTCAAGGATCTCCTAGTTTCAGCCCAACTTAAAATGATTACCCCGAATATGGAAACGGTCGACAACCACGATGGGCAGTAAGTATTAAAGAGGAATCGTGCCAATTGGTTCTGCGAAATCGCAAGATTGCAGGAGTCCTCTTGAACACGACACCCGAGCTGCTGACTAACGGTGGGGGTACTCCGATCTTCCGTGAAGTTACTTGATCTCACCTTGTGTACAGGTCGGTGAGACTAGATTGACCCTCGGTTGATCTTGGAAGATGCGCTTGTCGTTTTTCTTGGGCTGTCTGATAGGACAGTGAGACTTGTGGCAGCAGCGGGGATACTTCTACTCGCTGCACCGGGTAATTATCGAGTCTTCGATCTCGGGTTTCCTTGATCGATCTCGACTTGGCCAGTGTCGATCTTGGCCGGGGGCTGTCTTGTGAGTGCATTTTCTTCTACGGACTATCCGTAGGTGATTTCAGGTCTCAAATACGCTTTATGATCACTATCTCTAATTTGGCTGCGATTTAAGAAGCAGTTTTTCAACACAACATTTTCGCAATACTTGCGGTTTAGTGTACTCAGGCATGTACAAAGTAAAGTTTAGATATAGAAACTATTACACCTAGCCTCATATACTTCCATCCGTTTACTTCTGTAACTGGGCTGCACCATTAAAGTATCAACAAAGTTGATGTTATCCTTAACTTCTACTTTAACATGTAACTGGGTCAAATGTTACATGTTTGCAAAATCTGGGTTGTACAAACTGTTTATTAGACCCTAGTGATGACACCGAATGTCGATTTTTGTCACAGTAACCAATAGATCAAAAAAGGCTGCTAAAATAAATGTCAAAAGTAGTTTTTATAGTATCCACTTTAGACGCATGTAATGTGTAGATCAAAACATTGCGTTATACAAGGGTTTTAGAGTCATCACGGTGAGTTAGAACTATGAGGCATTGGTCCTATCGTGTTTATTTCAAGATAGGCTGCGAAAAATAAATGAGAAGCCAAACTCAACAAATGCATGGAATCGCCTAGATTTCCTCTCTTCACAGATCGCGCCTTCTCTATTTTCTCTTGCATCTTGCGCTTCATGTCCTTCTCAGCCCGTAGCACCAACATGTGCCTTCTCAGACTTCTCTGAAAGCTGTAGCTTTACCATGGATTTTTCATTCCTTCTTCATAGTCATCCGGATAGTAGTCCTCATCCCGAATTACGCCATACACCGACAGTAGAGACTTCCAGGCTTTGTGCGATCCTTTCTTGACACATGACGCAATCTCGGTAGCATACCGAAACGAATCAAGTCGGTCTACTTCACAGACGACAACGCCTCCGACAATCCACCCCATCTATCCTCCGGACAGGTACCTGGCTTGTAATTGAGGTGTACAGAGTGGAAAACCAAGTTGTTCAAACAAACAGCGTCTCCGGGACTCTGCATGAGCACCCCACTTGCGCCGTATCTAGCATCCGATTGAAGAGTCGTGCTTGTAGCCGTAATTGAATTGGGTTTTCTTCACTGACACCTTCGGGAAGAATATCCATATCTTGAAATAGCTGTGGGCGCACGGCGGGACGTACGAGATGACTCTACCATGACCTACATCATTGGCGGGCGACTCGCGATTATTATCTTGCAGCCAATATTTAGATCTCCACACTTACGCTTTCTCTCGTGGAAAACTCAACTTGAAGTAGTACAAATGCAGTTCGACAGCAACTTGGCCTGACGGGCTAAACTGTCCCTCCTTTCTGGCGTCTTCTGCGCTGTCGCGCACTAGGTCGACAATGCTATGCGCTCGTAAAGGCGTAGATGCTGGGGTTTTGTGGTATCCGGGCGTAACCACGGACCACTTCTACGCAGCACGGACGAGCAGAGCAGGGGCACTGCGCGCGATGACGCGCTCCCACGAGAACGGGTTGCAAACGTAACGATCCCTGCTGCACTGTATCTTGGCTTGACCCGCGCGATGTTATATGGTTTGGATCCGCAGTCGCCGTGCACGAGGAACTGCTCGAGCACCGCAAGGTCGGGCATTTTAGGTAGGGGAAAAGCGGACATATTTGTATGGTTGACTATATTTGTTAAGATCCAATTAGCGATTGCCTTGTGGGGGCAATCCGATGTCTGTCTACTCACTGCCCGTCAACCACCCACCACCCATTTATGCATCGATGCTAAAACTGAAAATGTGGTGATGAACACCATAACGACAGGTGTTTTTCGTATTTCCTCTAGTTGGACCCCAAGTCACTCTTGGCACATGCACAGCGTACCAAACCGGCGACACTTCTAGTTTAAAAAACACTACATGTATTAATACAGGTCAACCGATGCATCTAGTCAAGACACGTCTAATGGTAATCTCCATTTGGATATTTGGGCGGAACTGCGAAAAATAACGCCTCCAGGGGCTGGCGAAAAGTAAACGAACGACAGCGAAAGCCGCGTTTATTACGGGTGCAGGGGCGTTATTTAATTAGTTTGTGACTTGTTTGACACTAGATACTACAATGCGTATTCAGACACATCCTTTGAGTTGGTGAATATAACTATAAGCTACCTTAAGGGCCAGTGTTTACTAAAATCGCACGCGCTCAAATATTTGCTTTGCGCGACAGCGGATGGAGCCTACAACATATCACAACTAAGCTCAAGCGGTCTAAGACAGGCGTTCATCAGTTCTTAAAGGGCTCTGAGAGCTACAAAAACGCCAAGCGATTAGGAAGTCCCTCAAAGTAGACGGAAAAGGCATCTCGCCGTCTTCTTCGCACAGGTCACACTGGAAATTTCAGCCCTTCTCAACTGAAAGAGAACCAAGAGCTACCTATAAGTGATCGTCGTGGTCGTGGAATCCTTCACGACACGCCAACATCAAATCACAAGAAACGAAAAGAAGTACCAACCATGAAACCGTTGACAGGATGAAGTGGGCATATACTCGGGCACGCTGGGTCGAAGCATGGAATATAGTGGTCTTTAGAGACGAAAATAAATTCAATCTGGATGTTACGCCTTCTGGGGAGGCGGTACGTATACAGACGATGGCGTCTTTTACATTTATAATAACTACCACACGTTATTTGCGTACATTTAGGTTTTGGTCTTCTTTCCATTGTCCTTTAGAACTGGGGCACAACGGTATGGCATCTAATGAATGAGAGTATCCAGATTGATTGATCCAATCGCTGTACTTCAAGGTGACCTGCTTAAGCTCTTCAGTCGACTGATACTGTCCACCAGGGTAGGCTAGCCTCGAGAGTTTTACTGACACATCCTCGATGGGTTAAGGTACGGTACATGGTAAAACAGCAAAATTTTGGTCGTTGATCCAGGCGTTGGTTTAGTGTGATGAATGGATAGAAGAGTTGTCGTGCTGAAAGAGGCATCTATGGGGATGATTTTTGCTGATTAAGAGTGGCAAGTTCTTCTCCAACGTCTGTACATACTTCACACTGTTTTATGAGCCAGTAAGGATAGCTACCTGCAACTTATCTTACAGGAGAATGCTCCACAAACCATGATTGTTCATCCTGAATGACGCTTCGAAAAATATTGCTCTTCAGTCGTAGGTCATGCCAGTAGCACTGGTCTCCGCCTGAGCCGTCAAGGTTTACCTTTTCATCACCGAATACGACACCCTTCCCCTGTTCCGTCCAGCGAGCTCTGGGGACGCCCAGGCAACACGACTAAGTTTGTGGCTGGGTTTTAGAGCGGTCATCTGCTTGCGTTTATTGGCTTTTAGTGTAGGAGTACCCCACGGACATGGTGGTTGCTTATAGGAAACTCTAGCGACGATTTCAGTTGAGCAGAGCTGTGCTTACCTGTATGGGCAGTACGGTGCATTCTACGGGAGGTTTTAGGTGTCATCTTTAAGGGACTTCCAGGGCATGCTTGGTCTTGTATCCGCTCGGGTCACGCAAGAACTGATGAACGCCAGATTTAGACCGGTTGAGATGCGTTGTGATTGCTTGGAGACTCCATCCACCTCTTGGATGACAAGCATTTGACACTGCTCATGGTCTGAATATAAAATGAAGCTTGGGCATCGCTCTAGATTTAACTAACTGCTGCAACATGCTGCCTGTGGGAACCTCTTGTAAACACATAAATAAATCATGACATCCAAAATGATGGCGTCTTTTACAATTTTACTCACTTACACACGTTATTTAATAACGTGTGTAAGTGAGTAAAATTGTAAAAGACGCCATCATATGGATACTTTCCGCTACCCCAGAAGGCGTCATTTTATACCGCTCGGTCAATTCAGTGCCGATTTTCAAATGGAGTTCGCCATTCAAACGGATTGCCAGTGTCAATAGGTCAATTTTCAGTGATTCCTTTCGTAAAAATTGTAAAAAGTATACATTTCTGTCGGCACTGTATACATGTACTGTTAGACCGAACAAAAGTGTTCTTGAACTGAAATATGTAGCCATTTTGTCTTTCAACCAATCATCGCTTGGCATAATCCCATTTGCATGGCGTTACCTTCATTGTCATGCTTGCGCTTCGTGGACGTCTCTGCGTGGGATCCGTCCTCATTACAATGGCGTCAGCTGCTACTCCAGCTCCCAGAACACGAGCAGAAGCAAGTGACGCGCTTCATGTTCACTAAAGACCAGAATCTAGCACTGGGTAGTCGCTTACTGCAGCGACAACTCATCCACGAACTCTTTGGAGTAAATTACGACTCTATCGAGATCGCACGCACGCCTGAGGTGCGCTGCTAGTTGCTAGTTAATATTACATTTAAAGTGGTTATTGACATTTATACTGCTGACAGAATAAACCGTACTGGAAGAGGTCAGAGAGCTCCGCTCCTTCATCGTGGAACTACAACGTCTCACATCATGGCACAATCGTGGCCATTGCCAGTGATTCTCGTGCTTTAGTTGGTGTGGACGTCGTCCGCCTAACAGATCGACCGCATCGGAAGACGTCGATTGAGGATTTTTTCAGAGCTTTTGCGAGTCATTTCAATCCAAACGAGTGGAAATACATTCGTGGAGAAGGTTCAGTCGATGATGACGGCCAGTACACAAGGTTTTATCGACTTTGGTCTCTAAAGGAAGCGTACATCAAAGCAACTGGTATTGGCTTAGGCTTCTCGCTGTTACGAGCCGAGTTCGTTCGCAGAGCTTCGGTGTGGGAGCTGCTTTTGGATGGACAACGGGCTAGCGACTGGCATTTTTCGAGCAACCAGGTCGATAAAGAACACCTCGTTAGTATTGCATACGGACCATTCTCGGCAATATGGAAGCCGGAAACGAGCTCCATATTCCAGGGTGAATCAATTTCTAACGTTTTATCCACTACTATCATCGACGGGACCGAAGATTGGCAAGAGTGGAGACTGCAAGATCTACTCCATTGAGACAAACATCTAAACTGTCGCGAACACGATGTATGTAAAAGTTAAAGTGATAGACACAAAAACCTAGCTAGGCCTTGGTGCTCGTTCGATTCAGATTACCGTGCTACGGGATGCCATTGAGTTCGATGTATCATCCCTCTCCCTCTCCATGACCCACAAGAGCGCAGAAGTTTGCTTTACGGAGTCGGGAACAGCATCTTGCGCACCGAAGGCTTGAGGTCGTAGTAGATCTGGTCCAGACGCGTGTCCAAGGTATTGTCACACACGATCTTGCCCTGCTTGGCGTATAGCATGACGCCGCCAGCCTTGGAGTCCGCCAGCATGCCATCCGGAGCCTTGTTGAGCGTCACCTTGACCTTGCTCACATCCAGATTGGCCTCCTTCTTCATGGTAGCAATGTACTTGTCCGTGGCCTCCTTCAACACCATCTCAGCGAGACGCACGTCCTTAGCACGCACAGCAACGACTACTTCCGGCTCGTACAGTTTGATCAAGCCCTGCACGATGAGGTCGCGCAGCAGCACCTTGTTCTTGTCATCCGACGTGGTATAGTTCCTGAGTTGGCTTTGCCCCTCCACAATAAGTGTCTTCAGTAGCTCATCACGAGCAATCATCTTCTGTCGTCGAGAGGCACCGATCTCAGCCGAGCGAGCACTGCAACAGCCACAAGCATCAAAACGAACGTCCAGTAGTTTAAAACTTAGCAATGCACTCACATGCGCTTGTTAATTTCACGCTCCTTTTCCTTGCGCGTGTATTCCTCTTGGATCTTGATTTTTGCATTATGCACGAGCATTTGTTTCTCCAAATTGAAGTCATGTTCCGTCTAGATACAAAGTTTTTTACGAGCATCTGATTGAGTTTCATTCTATATGGAATACCTTATCTTCTAGTGTTTTACCTTGATACGGATCTCGTTGGCCTTCTCCTGTGCCTCTTGGAGAATGAAGTTCACCATCTGCTTGATCTGGCGGTCAGCATCGGACGCGTTCATCTTGACTCGCTCTTATCTTCCACTTAGGATGTTTTAGCTTTAAAGACTCGAGATCTTCCTTCATTTCGTACTTAAATGAATATACCAATATCAACCAATCCAATCGCTCAGTTGATTTTCTGGTCAAT
Source organism: Phytophthora palmivora (assembly GCA_008079305.1). NCBI lineage: Eukaryota > Oomycota > Peronosporomycetes > Peronosporales > Peronosporaceae > Phytophthora > Phytophthora palmivora. Next base: position 190,686 of record VOQZ01000230.1, on the reverse strand, counting down.
AACGGACGAAAATGATGCGTATCAAGGTGACGCAGGTGCTTGCTATGACGCGCCGTAGCTCGAAGATGCAGCCGTTGCGCCTCCTGTCCACGAACCCAGAGGTAGATAATAATGCCTTCGTGAAGAGCATCTCGTCAGAACAGGCCAAGAAGGCGCTGGAACGCAGTGCTTCCATTCGAGCGGACCATATTGCGACGAAAGGAGACTTTCCTAGTGCCAGCCATGGAGAGCACCAGGTGGACTCGGATGAAGCCAATCGCAAGCGTATTATCTACCGCAGTAAGCAACGTGGATGGCTGGAAGTGGACTTGCTATTGGGTCGATGGGCCAGTCAAAATGTCATGCAACTCTCCAAGGACGAGCTGAAGCAGTACGAAGATATTTTGAATGAAGAGACGATTGATATCTTCAACTACATCAGCGGTAAGAGCGATGTACCGGAGCGACTTGACACGCCGATGATGAAGAGACTGCAGGAATACTGTCTTTCATCGCCATTGGGTAAAGCCTCGATTGAGGGGTTTGCGGAGAACAAGAAATTCATGAGCAACTAGATATTCTAGAATGAGACATAGCTGTCGACAAGGTGGCTGCTGTTTTATCTCTCGATTAGGTGAGGTCTGATTGCTTTGGTAACTTGGGTTTTCTAGGTCAATCACTTGCTATTCGCCACTGGGACGACAGCGGTAAAATGAAATGTTGTAAAACACCATCGCTAGACAGACTAAAAGCTGACGTGATTCTTCTGGGAGCAACAGACGGCTCTCTTGGAACCGTACGATGAGGCGGAGTGCAAGGTGAAACGGAACTGGTAGCTTCATGTCGCGGTACAACACATTCTTGTTGTTTGTGGCGGGTAGGATGAAGCCAAAGCCTACCAATGTGTACTGACTTCCGTTGTAGAAGTCGCCTCGAATGGTGGCGCTCACAACTTCCTGGTACAGTGGGGTTGCATTTCGAGTTTTAACGTAGGAGACGATCGACCGGTTTAGATTCTTCATTTGGCTATGAAGCAAACCAACTAGCTCGACCAGTTCACTTTCTTCGAATTTGTCGAGCTTGGGAATACTGTGGTTGTGTTCCATGAGAATTGTAGTATCATGGTTCGTATCAGCATAGTATGAGACCACCTCATCCAAAATGGGCACATGCTCATTCATGTGCTTCTTGAACACATGCAGCGGCGTTGAATCACCACTGTCTCCACCAATTGACATGTTTACTGTGCCTAGAATTGCATCGGCAAATTCGTCAACGTCAAGATCATGATTTGAGTACCAAACTGTGGACGGACTTTGCAGACCGTGGTTCAGTGCTCTCCTCTCGGCTTCAAATGCAACTTGAACCATCTCAAACAGCGCCGCCATGCGCACTGCCCGTTTTGTCGCTGGGGTCACGTTCTTGTCAGCAAATGTTTGAAACACCGTCAGCGTTGTTAATGAAGGTGTATACACTGTCACTCCAGATTGTACCAGCCACGGTCTCTTCATTATGCAGTCGCCTACTTCCTCGGTACAGCTTTCAAGCAAAACTGAAGGATAGGCATAGAAATGAGTGAGTGCAGCATATACTCCTCTTCTTGTGGAGAAATCCGTCACATTTCCAATACCACCAATAACATAGTCACTGGTGTTCTTCAGAAACGAAGTTTCAGACATTCCAACTTCATTTGAGCTATCCAAGCTCCCTGATGCGCTGCTGTTTGATAGAGCGGATATGTTAGCTCCTACATTATACGCCTCTGATGTCTGAAGAAATTCTTCCAACAATGGGAAAGCCACATGTGATCCATTTGAACGCATTGTGAATCGAGGAATGCCAGTATCGAAGAAAAACTCCTGGAGCTGCACTTGAATTTGCTCGAGTGCCTGGATATCATTCGCTTTCATTGTGATACTGTCTTGTTGAAAACTTCCATTCATTTGCCCACTATCAGTGCTGCTGTTTTCGTCATTGGAGATTGAGGATGCATTGTCAGGTAGGTCAACCAACTCGCGCAAAAAATCGTCTGCTTCAGATTTTACACAACTGGACGAGCAGGAATCAACCTCCGCGTCGTCACCACGGCCAATTGAGTTGCTATCGGTCATAATTTTCTCTTTATTGTCAACAGCAAGTGATCGTAGGAGCTCTGAAGCAAGCATTCGTGCCACGTTAAGACGGGGAGACCACAACCAGGGATAACTGTCTGCCGGAAATGTTGGTTGTTGAAAATCACCATCGCGGGTGTAATATTTGTTCGAGTAATCCTCATACGGTGCAAAGGCTGCACTATAGCGTTCATACAGCACAGCTCGCCTGCTCTCCCCATCGTGGATATATGTCATCGTCATGTTAGTTCGGGACACCTCATCTTCTACTGCGACGACCGCATCTAGCGGTAGAGTTAGATTAAATTCACGTATCATCTCACTAGCGTTCATCATCTGTAGACGCTGTGCAAAAATTTCGTCTTCAAGATAACCACCGTAATGACTCTTGATCAGATTCCAAACAACGTGACCAAGAGACTTCAGTAATGGGAGAGCCAATTGATCCGTAAGAAACATACCAATCGCTTTATTGCGGCGTCGACGCACGTTGTTTGACCGTGTAGAACTCCCATAGTCCATAGGAGACACAAGGTTATACATCAGCAAGCGTGGAATATCCTTCTTGAGGGTGCGTCTACCTTCAGTCGAGAGGACCCACTTGGAAATCCATGGTGTCTTGGCTTCAACAGCTCTGCGATAATCTGCAAAGTTGCTGAAGGACGAGTCGTTGTTCGGCACAACCTTCCCATCTGGTAGACGCTTCCAATGCGACTGATTCTTGAACTGATGGTCTTCAGCCCAATAGTCGGTAGCATTTAAATGCATTCCACTCAACTCTGCTGCTGATGAACTTCTTGACACTGCATCCGTCGTGGCAGCAATAACCACAATCGAAAAAACCAGCAACGTAATAACAACGCTGATCCTTTGCATACTAGCAAAACTTTCTCACTAAATAAGAACAATTCAAGAAACCTAGATTGAAATCTACTGAACCATACAAATTCAAGTCATTTTCCACAACAAGCAGCATTAATGATCTTTCCCGACAATCACGGTACTCTCTATCATATGTACACTTGGTGTAGAAACTGCCCAAAATACCTCATAGTGAAACCAAGAGAAATGACAGCCAATCGATGTGTGCGTCGCTCCTAGCCGCTCGTCGCTCACTCTTCATCAGCTCCATCTGATGCTACCGCTCGCTGTCTCCTTACGCCGCTTGGCCAGCCGTTCGGCCACGCTGGCCATGCGCCGGGCCGCCCCATTGGCGTCCCGTTCTTCTCTACGTGTGTTTGCGGCCGTCCCTGGTAACTCTGCGGCCTGGTACTCGTCTGCTCCGCTGGACTTTAACGGATCAGCCGTCGTGGAACTGGAGGAAGAAGACGTAGTGCTGGAGCCACTGCCACAGAAGGGATTCGTGGACCAGAAGCCCATCGAGGACTTTGATCTGTCGCAGGAGACACAGCGCAACCTCCACAAGGCTGGCGTGACGCATCTCTTCCCGGTACAGACTCAGTCGTTCGACGTCATGATGAAGGGCGCAGACATCATGGGCCGCTCCAAGACTGGCTCAGGCAAGACGCTGGCCTTCGCTCTGCCTATTATTGAGACCATTATGGCCAATCGCAAGAACACGCGCAACCCACAGGCACTCGTGCTCCTTCCGACGCGCGAACTGGCTCAACAGGTGCATGATGAAGTCCAACGTGTGGCTCCACAGCTACGCACTGTGAATGTCGTGGGTGGTGTGTCCTACACAGTGCAAGAGAACCATCTACGTCGTGGAGTAGATATTCTTGTAGGCACACCTGGTAGGATTATGGACTTGGTGGACAAGGGATCACTCTCGCTTGATGATGTGGATGTCTCTGTCTTGGATGAAGCGGATATGATGCTCAAGTTTGGCTTCCAGGAGGCTGTGGAGACCATTCTGGGCTGGGTACCGGAGGGCGGCCAGACTGTCATGTGGTCGGCCACGTTCCCAAAGTGGGTGAGCTCCATGGCTGGCAAATTCCTCAAGGAACCTGTGTCTATTGATCTTGTGGGAGACAGTGATAACCAGGTGCCTGCTACTGTTGCACACAAGGCAATTAACGCGCCAATGCGTGACCGTATCAAGGTGTTGGAGAACGTACTGCGTCTGCACGCTCATGATGGACAGACGTTGGTGTTCACGGAGACGAAGCAAGAGGCGGACGAAATTGCCAACTCTTTGCCTGGTCAGGACGCTCGTGCGTTGCATGGAGATCTCTCGCAGGGTATGCGTACTTCCACGATGAATGGCTTCCGCAACGGCCACGTCAAGACGCTCGTGTGCACGGATATTGCTGCCCGTGGTCTTGACATTGCCAACGTGGAGCTCGTCGTGCAATACCGTCTTCCCAGCGACAAGGAGAGCTTTGTGCATCGCGCTGGACGTACTGGACGTGCTGGACGCTCGGGTACCAACATTGTATTTTTCGACCGCAATGATACGAGCGACGTACTGGACTTTGAACGTCGCTACAAGTTCAAGTTCGCCCATGCGGCCCCGCCTCGTCCTGAGCAGATGATGTCTGGAGCTCTGGAGGATGTGAACAAGCAGCTGGCGTCACTACCCAAGGCGAACGCCCAGTTGTTTGAAGAGGCTGCTCAGGCGATGATTGAGGAGCAGGGACCGGGTGTGCTGAGTGCTGCTCTTGCGCTGTTGTGTGGATTTGACTCGAAGAAGCTGACAACGCTGTCGATGCTGACGGGCCGTTACCGCACGCAGACTGTGGAGGTGGAGGGCGTGCAGAATGCCCGCGAACTCAACCGCCTGCTGTCGTCTTTTATGGACGATCGTGTGGATATCTACCCGGTGGAGGGTGGCAAGCTTGTGTTTGACATTCCGCACGGTCAGTTGGAGAAGTTGCAGGAACACATAAACGCTATATCCGACGAAGAGGTGACAGTGACTGCCGCTGTGGAGTTCCCGCGTTTGCTGATCGACAGAGCTGGCCGCAACAACAACAACAACAATCGCTTCAACTCGCGTGGTGGACGTAATTTCTCGAACAACCGCTTTGGAGGGAACAGGCGTGACGGAGGCAACAACCGTTTCGGAGGCAACAATCGCTTCGGAGATAAAAACTGGAAGCGCAACGACCGCGATGGAGGCTTCCGCCGCAACAACAACTATGACTCGTCCTTCTCCAAGGGCCGTTCCTCGAACCGCAACAACTTCGGCCGCTTCACCGACGGATGGTAAAGCGAGTCATCTCTGCATTACCAGGGAATGACTGTATTTTAGATAGTGAGAACCACAGCTAGACGTTTGTGGTTTTGATTTGATAGTGCAACGGATATTCACCAACCTCAACTTGACCACTTCAACTTCAGCTTGTGTGCACCCCACCATTCTAGTGTGTCATACATCGCCTATCATAGCCACACGTCTCATTAATCGAAGCAGCATGTTGCTACCACGCGCATTCGTACGCGTCTGTCGCTCTCGCTTGCCCCACAGCATCGCAGCTTCTTTCTCTTCATCTTCAGGCTCCATAGCCACTACAGCAGGTTTAAATTCCACGGATTCGACTCTCCACGGCCACGTTAAAGCCCGTCTCGACTACAAGAAGCTCGTGGAGAATGTAGACGCAGCTATTGACAACTGTAAGAAGCGCTTCAGTGAGGGAAACCCGCAGCTTGTGGCCGAGTTATATCAGCGTCAGGCCAAGCTGCGGCATCGTGCCAATCTCCTACGTGCTGAGCGTAATGCTCATGCCAAGCAACTCGGTCAGGCTGCAGCGAAGAAGAAACAGGATAAAGAAGCGGAACAAGCCTTTGAAGCGCTGCGACTTCGTGGTCAGGAGCTCAAAAATGAGATCGCTGACATGGAAGCGGAGCTGGCCAAGGTGTCGGCCGAGATGGAACTTGAAGCACTCAAGATCCCTAATGATACACATCCAGATGTCCCTGTGGGAGGTGAAGAAGACTCGCGTGTTGTACTGACACATGGAGAGAAGCCAGAGTTCTACTTTAAGCCTAAAGATCACTATGATCTGGCTGCGGATTTGGAGTTGCTGGATACTCAGACTGCTGCGAGAGTTGCAGGTTCCAAGTTCACCTACTTGTGTAATGAAGGAGCTATGATGGAGATCGCACTGGTACATTGGACACTGAGTAAGCTGCGTGCACGTGGATTTAAGATCATGTTCCCGCCTGATGTGGCGCATTACAAGTTGGTGGAAGGTTGTGGCTTTCAACCGCGTGGTGAAGCCACGCAGATTTACTCAATTGCCAACTCAGACTTGTGTCTGACTGCTACGTCGGAGATTACGCTGGCTGCTATGAAGAGCAATGAGATTTTGCCCACGCCGACGTTACCGCTGAAGTATGCTGGCTTCAGTCACTGCTTTCGTACGGAAATTGGCCACGGTGGTCGTCTTACTCGTGGTATCTACCGCATTCACCAGTTCAGCAAAGTGGAGATGTTTGCCTTCTGTGCTAATGAGACCCAGGCGCAGGAGTTTTTTGATGAGATGGTAGACATCCAGACGAACATGTACGCCGAGTTAGGATTACACTATCAACTCATGGATATGGCCACTGGTGATCTTGGTGCACCTGCTTACCGCAAGTTTGATCTATTGGCTTGGATGCCTGGGCGGGAGGAGTATGGTGAGGTGTCGAGCATGTCCATGTGCACAGACTACCAGGCTCGCCGCCTCAACATTCGCCACAAGGACCCGAAGGACGAGGAGGCTGGAACGTCGTTCGTGCATACACTCAACGGCACTGCGTGTGCTGTCCCTCGTCTTCTTATCAGTCTTTGGGAGACCTACCAGCAGGAAGACGGCTCCATCGTTATTCCTGAGGTGCTCAGGCCGTACATGGGTGGCCAAGATGTCATCCGCAGATCTGAGTGAACCAAAGACAGTGACAACATTACAGAGAAGTCAAGTAAGTGAAGTGTACCCTCCAATAGACGTCTCCACGTGTAATGCTGTGTAGCGTTTGCTGCTTGTTGCATTCATTTCTCCTGTTTATCTATTGATGGGGTTCACGCAGGGTGTCTCGCACTCTTTGTCGGACTGTTGTTGTCTCCTGCTGCCCGCACATAGAGCGAGCCGAGAACACAGTCGCGGACATCGAACGATTCAAAGCGCCCGCTAGCTGTGAGCAAGTATACTTGTGTCGCGGTGGCGGCAGTGATGATGCCGGACATCACGCATTCGTCTTGCCTTTCGTCCTCACCGTTTCCCGCTGGTGGTCGTTGACGCTTGAAGACTTCCACTTCTTGTCCCTCTTGAAGCATTCGTGGGTTGTAGTGCAGTCTGGGTCGTCTTTTCTTCGTTGTCTTCGTCATCCTGTGACGCGATGTCGCAGAAGCAGGTAAATTCGGTCCTGATGCGTGTGGTATCCTCCTAGGGGTGATGATCATGGGTCTCTGTCGTTTCGGCTTTTGTTGCTTCTTCTTGGGCAGATGCTGCTTGATCTTCTTGTTTTTCTTACCAGACTTGTTCTCCGTCGTCTCTAAGTGCTCTCTACGGCACGGTACAGCACTTCGAATAGCTTCCAAGTCCTCTGCAATCTCCTGGGGCGTCACTAGCTTTACCGCCGGCTTGAAGACCGACGCGCGTCCCAAGAGCCGTTCGAGTCTCTTCTTCTCCTGGAACTGCACTCTGTGTGCTCTCTCTTCAGGCGAGGCCGATGCTAAGAACACATCTTCTGGGCCATCTTCTCCATCACTGTTGTACATGGTGCGTCGTCTCCTCATGCCATTCCCCGAGTTTTTAGCCGGGTAGAGAAGCCTCCATCATCCCTCACTGATCGTCGACGGCGACTGGTCACACTGACTCCGTCCTTGGCTGTCTGTAGTCTCCGTAGCTCCCGTTCAAAATCTGTGCTCATCTCTCGTTGGAGCTCATTGCAGCGGCTGGTGTACGTCTCACGGGCCTTAACGGCTGCATACTCACAAACTTTCCTAGCTGCAGCATGTCGTCGTTCTAGGGCCGAGTGAGCCTTGGCCACCTGCTCTTGGTGCGTGGCCGACAGTAGTTTCCAGCCCAGCACTAAGTCCACTGCTGTGTGGCTCTGTATTCTCCGTTCCAGCTCGTCCAGCCTTGCTAGTTCGTGCTCCAGACTCTCTCGATCTCTCGGCATGGCATCGACACCGAAATTGTCTTGGTTCTCTTGATCCAGCGTGTCTTGGTCGCTCTCACTTTCACTGCTACTAGAAGAGATCATAACAATGTCAGCGAATGTATTATAAGGCGCTGAAGTGGCCTGGAAGGCGCAGGATGCCAACGTCGTCGCCACATCCATGACCACTCCGACCCACGCGCGTAAAATTCCGAAATGACCAAAATTGGGCACGTGAACACGGTTTTGGGTACTTTGGGACCAAAATGAGCGATTGAGAGCTTATGGGGGACAACTTGGTCTCTATGCGCGCTGGCGAGCCACGCGCTCAAAGCACTGACGAAGCTTCTGGAATTCCTTCTCACACGCCTGGCGATTCACGCCGCCGTGGATGTCGGCCACGCACTTGCCGTATACTTGGATCTGGTAGTATCATAGGACAAGGCACATAATGTGTGGTCAATAGTTGGTCTCCTTTATCATGAACGACATGGAGACGTACGTCAAGTGGACACTGGGTCAACATTCTTGAGAAGATTTTACCCATACGCACAGGTTTTTTCGTGGGGGTGGCACTTCCTGGCATCGTGTCGTTAGTTTTTAGGTAAAATGCACTTTACCACTCAAGTTGAAATGGGTACAATCGCAAAATGAACACTAGGCATGAGGTGTTGACGTGGATGTTGATATTTTTCTTCGTAAGCATCAAAAACGAAGGTTCGTGCTGCGTAATTCGTGGAGATGTAGCGTCCCAAGTCTTCAATCGTCTTGCTGCATGTGCGTCTCGGTCACATAAACGTCTACCCGTGGAATTCAGAATCGCTTTCGCTCTCGTCACTTGATGGATACTGCGCTACATGGAGAACGGGTGCAGTGGTAGCTGTAGCAGGGCCTTCTGGTGTGGTACTGGTGATTGCTTCATCTTTCACTTTAGCTTCTGCGATGACACTTGGTTTTTCTTCTTCATCGGTGACGGGAGTGGTCTTGGCAGCAGCGTTAGCGGATTCTGACTTTTCTTCGGCATCGTTTCCGTTGACTGCATGTAGCTCTTCTGCTGTGGGAGTTATTGTTGCCTCTACAGCGGCAACCGTTTCAGCGACGGCTTCGACAGCTGCAGCAGCTTGAACGACGGGAGTCACTTGCGGTGGTGGTGCTGGTGGGCCATCACTCACGTTGCCATCACTTTCTGCTTCAGTTTGGATAACCTGTTGCGGCGTGGATTCTTGCAATTGCTGAATGATGCTCTTCGTGCTAGACTTCAGGACCTTCCTGATAGCCGTGAGTACCTGCTTGCCATCCACAGCAGTCTCCTCTTCGAACAAGTCCTGGAAGCGGAAAAACATTTCGTTCACCGACTCCTTGAAAAGAGCTACCAATCTCTCACGCTCCTCGGCACCTCCTCCAGTGTGCGCGGCCACAGCAAGCATGTCCTGCGCCTCGCGCTTGATTGTCTCTGCGGCGGCTAAAGTACGCTCTGCTGCTTGTTCACGGGCGTTCACTGCCGCACAGTTCTCACACTCGGTTGATGACAAGCGACCTGAGGCCAACGCCTGTTGTACCTGGTCAAATTTCTCCTGCTCCAAGTCTTTTACCTGTTGGTGAAGCAATTCGATTTGCTCTACAAGAATGCGCTTCTCTTCAGCTGCCAGAGCACTCTCCGTCTCGCCATTTGCCTCCGGAACTGCTACCTTAGAATTCAGCTCTGTCTCGAGCTCATGAACGCGTGCCGAGGACACGTCCAATCTGCCAACCAGATCCTGATTCTCGCGCTCCAGCTGAGCAACCTGCTGTGCAACCCTTTCTAACTGCTGCTTCGCGTCTCGTTCTCTAGTTTCGCTCTGAGCTGCCAAAAGTTGCGTCTGCTCATCTGCATGAGCCTGCAGTCGCATTCTATCGTCGTTCATTTTCTGTAGTTGAGCCTGAAGCGAACGTACCTGTTGCTCCAATTGTGCTGTGGCTGTCGACAGTTCCGACGTCTTGACTTGCAGTGCAACATCATGCTGCTTCTTCGTAAGCACCAACTCCTGCTCTGCAAGAGAACGAGCCTGGGTTTCTTTAGCAAGCTGCTTCTCAGCTCGAGAGCGTGCTTCACGTTCAAAATTAAGGGCTTGCTTGTGTTCCTCGGCCTCGTTACTGGCTCCTTGTTGCTGTTGAAGCTGATAGTAGGCTGTCAATAGCTGCTGGTACTCAGCATGCAACCGGTTCGTCTGGGTGACTGCAGCATCACGTGCACTAGCAAGAGCGCTGAGCTCCGAAGTTGTATTCAGCTGGGAGCTTGCTGCTGATTGATACCGTTCCTGTAGCGTACGTTTCTCGTCCTGAAGCCGCTGGTTTTGCTCCAAAAGTTCCTCACAACGCTTCTCATAAGATGACTGCTGCTGGTGCTGCGAATTGATCTGGGTCAATAGTCTGTCGTTCTCGTTAGCAAGCCTTTCCACACCACGAATAACCGCAGCTACATCACTGGGACCCGCACCGACACCGGAGTTAGAGTTCGATGACGTGCCTGGTGCCATTCGGATGAGGTAATCCACCTTCGCGTTCAACTCCGAAAGCATCGTGTCCACAGGGCGTCCTCCATTATTGTTAAAAAGTGTCGAAGAGCTTGGAAAGCTGCTGTTAAAGCCGCCCAAACCAAAGCCCATAGATCCAAAGCTACTTCCACCTCCAGAGACACCCATTCGCTCACGCTCAAGTGCACGTGCCTGAAGCTCCAACTGCTGTTCACGTTGTAACAACCGCAGTTCCTTCAGTTCCATTTCGTTCTTCGCAGCCGTGCTTGCATCTTCTTCGTAAGGCACGAGGTCTCCATTCCTGGCAGCGGCATCGTTTCTATCACTGAGGTTACGCGCACTGCTTGAACGGGATGATGTAGTTGCTGCGGTATTGTTACTAGCAGAACTAGGACTCGAGCGCCGTCGTGACGCTTTCCTTTCAGCAGATGCTTTGGGCGCTTCTTCTGCTGCCGCTGTATTAACAGCGGGCACAGACTTTCGTTGAGTGGCACCATGTCCTGTCTTAGTCTTGAACAGTTCAATCTCCAACAGATACCAATCCTGCCCGTTAGTCTTTCCAGGTGGGGCCAAGACAATACGCTTGCCACCCTTCCTCATACCCACAATTCCTTCCTCCAACGCTTTAATCCGTTCACTGCTGTCTCCAAGTCGAATTTTACGTAAATCATCTTCACCTGCTTTTTCAAATGGCGAATATTTCGTCACCACATCTGCCGGAGCCGAGTTGGCATTGCCCACAACTCTCCATGCACTAAATGCAACTGCAACTGTATCTCCATTATTCACTTGTTGTGTTTCAGGCTTGACAAACACCAAATCATCTTGAATTAGTGCACTCGGGTTCGTCTTGGTCACAGTCTTGTCACTGCCCCAAATTTCGACATGGATCTTGGCCAGGAACACCTGCCTCATAAACTCTGCTACTTGTGCATCACTGGGGAATTTCACCGACCAATTAACTCCCTGTTCGTCATAAAAGTTGACGTAACTCTTAGCTTGTAGTATAGGTTTAAAGGTGCCAAATTTCACGGCCACTGCACACAAATGCTGCTTAGCAGCGTTGTAGAACAGCAGATTGTAGGACGTCTCGGCCCCCACAATAACGCAGCCTACGGCCGCTTTACTGCCGGCTGTAGCACCCCCTAATTGCACGTATTTACGGGCTGCAGAGTCGTATTGATACAGTGAGACCATTGTGGAGTACACGACAGAGGAGGTCGGGGCCGACGAGGCCGCGGGTGCGGCCTGTTGCTGCTGCTGCTTGTGTGAAGGCTCTCGTGGCGCTGTATAACGCAGCGCGTCGTTGCCGCCGCCTGAGGCCGAGGCGTCCTGGAAGATGCCATTCAGACGAGCGCTTGGGTTGGACGACATTGGCGACGAAACTACAGAGAGTTAGGAGGCGAGAGGAAGCTGGCCAGGATCGAGAGATGAAGGGGGAGATGGCCAACGTATGGCCGAGCGTGAGATGATGTAGGGGGACACACGACGGCACGGAATGACACGCTTCTTCTCGTTGCTTACGCCTTGTGCGTCTGATAAAGTGACGACGATGCAACCCAAAATTGGCGTGTCACACGTAGAATGATTAACTTGAATAAAGTAAGGAGGTGGAGGTAAATGATGGATCTATTTGTCCCAAACCCGATTTTTGAGCTACTGGATCGGGTTCGGGATTCTGTGACTTCAAGTTGAAGTGTATTGAAATCGAAGCACTGTATGAGGCGCACAACCACTTCATGACATTTTAACACAGCACCCGTTGTGATGTTGTAGTTGGCAAACTTAGGATTGCTACTTGGCAATGCCAAAATACCACAAAGTTTCGTGATAATAGTGGTATTCAATTCTGCAGCAGCAAGTCGTTTTTTTTTTTGCAGCAAGTCGATATTTTTTTCCTCCATTCTGATTGGCCAAGATTGCTTTTCGCGATCTGCAACAAAACTGATGCACGTCGAGCTGCAAATTTTTTTTGCCAAAGATCCATCCGAAAAGTCGCAGCGAAGGGAGCATCGTGGCGATGTCCTCAAGGGATGAAGACTTCACCAGAAGGTGTCCGGATGAAAACATCAATTCCGCCAATACTTTAGAAACACCGACCGAGGATGCAGTAGTTCTAGACGACCAAAGGGCTGCCCAGACGTCGACGACGACGTGCTTTATGAGCCGCCTTATGTACTTCCTCTTCTTACCAAGTAGGACACGAATCTCGCGTAAGTACTGAAAACGCATCTTCAGGAGCCCAATGCAGTGCTCACTTTTAATGCGCGCTTTTGCTAGTTGCTTATTGAAATAACTGTTTTCAGGGTGAAGTTGGGCTTTTGGTGGTTTTTTGAATGCCGGAACCATACAACTAGACGCTTGAAACGCTGCGTCACCAAGCAAGTACTCATTGCAGCGAAAATACTGCGTGGGATTCTGTGCTATCGGACTGTTTGCCCACACACGATTATCGTGAACAGATCCTGGCCACCCAATTACTATATTTCGTACTCGGGCCACATCATCACATATTACTAGCGCATTAACGGAGTAGGATGACTTTCTGCTGTAGTAATCTTCTCCGTTATGGTGAGGCTTCGTCGCTAGTGGAAACAGTGTGCCATCAATTATCCCCACGCAGTTGACAAACCCATACTTTGATCTTATCCGTCGTGAAATTGCACGACGTTCCTCGTGATCCGGCCACGTAATTGTAGAGTTCTCAAGTTTCATTACCGCTTCAACAGCCCGCTGCAAATACTTCAAAACGGACCCCCTCGCGAGACCGAGAAACTTGCCAATCTCTCTCGATGTGTTTCCATTGCCATAAGATCCTAGGTATTTCAACAGCACCATGAGATGCAACTCCACTCCTCCACGAAATGGTTTTTGCCCAGTAGACTTGAAGACTGGGTCATCTCTTAGGGGGTCAGCAAGACTGGCAAACTCTGAGCGCTTGACTCTGAAATCCTTGAGAAAATCAGTGTCACTTGTATGAGTGTGGTTGTAAAGCAGCTTCCACCAACGCTTTTTTCGCCTTCGATAGCGAGATGGCCGAGATACGTAGCGAGTAGCCTGGATACGCTCAAACTCCAGCGCCCAAAAGTTGTCTAGATCATCTTCATCGGAGTCCTCATCACTTAAAAGCTCACGCACCAGGGCTGAAGACTCTCTTTTTGTAAGCACAGCTCGTACACGACGAAGAAGCGTTTTGCGCTTGGATTCACGTGGCATATTGGCGACTCGCCAATGGCGAGCGAGATCGAGCAAAAAAAAAATTGCTACTGCTGCTGCAAAAGATCGCAATTGGGGGGGTCAATTAACGCGTTTTCTATTGGTCAAAACTACTTTAGCCGAAGAGCCGGCAAAAAAAAAATTGTCTTGCTGCTGCAGAATTGAATACCACTAATGTACTTGTACCCAAAAGTATTGTAGTGAGCCACGAGACGTGAGATCACTCTGGGTTATGGATCGCGATAGATTGTGCTGATCGAGCAACGTGGCAAATGGCAATGCATATCCGTTATTAACATCCGAGTTCTGGGAATCGTTGCGAAATGTGTTGTCACTGATCGCAGCTCCTTCGGTTCCGGTTATTTCGGCCTCATCTGCGATAACGTTCCTCATTTGTTTCTTAAACCGATCATGGCGGAAGCGCTGAGGTCGCGAAAAATCAATATGGTCCCTGTTTGTTCGATTATCGAAATGGCTACACCGAGTTCAAGACGACGACCGTAGGTCAATCCAAGCTCGTTTTCAGGTCACCCTCATGGCCAAGTAGATCACATTTCGGATTCTGCAGCAGCGAGGACTGATGAAGCTCCTGGTAACGCTCACCGCGGCGTGGTTGCTGGTCAAACTCTCGACGTCGTTGCACCGGAAGATCCGAATTGCTCGAGGTTTGGCGCCACTCACTGGACCACCGGGGGTCTGGTTGCTTGGTAACATGCCGGCATATATCAAGAATCGCAATCGTATCTACCATTTTTTGGTGAGTATCAATCCATTCGTGTTTAGGTTCGCTAGGATAACCTTGTTCATTGCCGTGGTAGGAGGATCTGCTGAAGCAACATGGAGGACGGATGAAGATGCCGTGGCATATTTTCTTCGATGGTGCCATCTACGTAAGGAAATTAGCTTTCAGGAAACTGGTAGCATGGAGTACTGATTGATGAATGATAACTGGTTGTAGATCACGGACCCGAAAGACGTACAACACATTTTGTCGACGAATTTCGCCAATTACGTGAAGCCGCAAGGGTTCCTGGACGCATTTCAGGAAGTATTTGGGAACTCGTTTTTTGCTGTGAACCACCACCCTGAAGCTCCTGACGGAGGGGCTAGTTGGCGACTCCAGCGCAAGGTAGCTGTGAAGGTGTTCACTACCACGAACTTTCGCGTGTTCACGGAACAAATATTCGCTCGCCACGCAGAGGAGACGCTTTCGACTGCTCAAACAGAAGCGATCAGGTCTACACTGCGAGATGGATTTCACACTAGCGATAAAAGCTTTTGCTGTGATATGCAGGAGATCAGTGCGAGATACACACTGCAGTCAATCTTCGACGTCGCGTTCGGTTTACCGCTGAAAGAGATCACGGATGCAGATGATTTTGCCAGACACATGGGGTTCGTCAACAAACATTGCGCACAACGGCTGTTTGTCAAACAGTATTACAAATTGCTTCGTTGGATCATGCCTAGTGAACGAGAATTGCGGCAACGCACACGCGAAATTCACGCCGTAGCTGACACCGTCCTCACTCGACGTCTGGAAGAGTCCGGAGACGAAATTAACGCTCGGTCGGATTTGCTGTCGTTGTTCATTTGCAAGGCTCGGGAGCTGGCAAGTGACAACAAGAACCATGATGGATCTGAAATCTCTTCCTTGCTGGGACCTGAAACACTCCGTTCCATCATCTTGACATTCATTTTTGCTGGTCGAGATACAACTGCAGAATGCCTCACATACAGTTTTTACGCCATCGCTCGTCACCCACAAGTTCAAAAACGAATCGTCGACGAACTGGAAAATGTAAAACCAAAGAACGGTAACTTCTCCTCATTCACACTCGAGGAAGCGAAAAGCTTGAAATACCTCGAAGCAGTTGTCTACGAGGCTGTGCGATTGTATCCGGCTTTACCGTATAACGTCAAAAGTGCGGTCAGGGATGACTATTTGCCTGATGGTACCTTTGTGCCCGCCGGTGTCGACGTCGTCTACAGTCCGTGGTACATGGGTCGCAATGGTGAAATTTGGGGTAACAACCCACTGGAATTTCGCCCTGAACGCTGGTTGGAGATGCCTAAGCGCCCTAGTGCATACGAATTCCCAAACTTCCAAGCGGGTCCTCGAATTTGCTTGGGAATGCAAATGGCTGTGCTGGAGGCGAAAATCTTCATCGCTACAACGCTCCGTCGTTTTCACGTTGAAATTGCACCGGGTGAGAAGCACGAGCGCGACTACGTGTTGAAATCGGGGCTTTTCATGGATGGTGGTTTGCCACTGTTGATGACACCACGAGATCAATGTGCACCGTCAGCTTAGTGACATGGCTCCATGTTGAAGTGATATTCAAGTTGAAGTGTCAGTAATTGTGTGTTATACATCATATTATGTCTACCACCCTAAGTTTTCAATGGTTGTTGCGCGAATGTTTTCCCACTCATTGAATGTTGCGCGAAGATTTCGGCGATGGAGGGCCGCTCATTGCAGACAGCAGCCCAAAATGCCGTACCAAGTGCTGCCTGGCCTCGTGGTCATCTCTGTCGCCTTCTCGCTCATGGGCGTGGGCTTCGGCGCCGTCAACAAGTGGCAGGCCCGTAACAACATGCAGGTGCGCCTCTTCCTCCCACCGTAACCGTTACTGTAGTCGTATTCCTAACACGTCTCTATTGTATCAATGGTTAGAGCAAACTGGAGCTGCTGACGGACTGGGACCGTATGATGGACGAGCGGGACCGGAAATTAGCTGCCAGAGCGGCGGCATTCAATGCGAAGCAATAGCAGAACATCTCCATCAAGAGCAGCCTCAACAGTAGACGCTCTGGACAAGTGAAGTACGGGAAGGAGGAAAGAAAAACCAAGTAAGGAAGCAGGACGATGAGTTCGAGATGTATTTTGTTATATACCCGCGTTCTACAGCTTCTTAATGCTGGGGTTTACACTTGTGTGTCATAGCTACAGAGCCAGATCCCGACACTACATGTAGCAATGTCAGTTCCAGGTCTAACCCTGCAACTTATACATCAATCAATGCATCGTTGATCATCAACCCGGACGTCAACAAATGGGCTCGATTGGTACGGTCGGTTGTGTTGTCGACATGTTAGTTTAGTTAATAAGAAATCCGAGCACTGCTACGGTCCACTGTGGCGACGCAAGTCGCAACGTGATCCCGCACAAGCTCCTTCTCTCACTCGCACCTTCACTACGTGTCTCGCCACCACGAAAGGCCGAAGATCTCATTGGGAAAATACTAGTACAAAGCGGGCAGTTCCGCGCGTCATCACACATCTATACCCTCTCCTTCTCGCTCGCTCCCTCCCTCCTCTCTCGTAGTTGGTTCCTTCACGGCATTAGATGCTTAAGCCTTGGCACCAGGGCAGTTCCGGGCCCAGTGGCCAGTCTCACCGCACTGATAGCACTTGTCTTCGCTCGGGCCACTGTCATCAGGGCAGTCACGACGAAGGTGGCCAGTCTGGCCTCAGTGGTGGCACTTGCGTGACTCGCGCAGCTCCTGTGGGCAATCCCGACGGAGGTGGCCGGTCTCGCCGCAGTTGTGGCACTTGGGCGGCTGTGCCTCCTCCGGGCAGTCGCGACGGATGTGGCCAGTCTGGCCGCAGTTGTGGCAGGCACGGCCGCCGGCACTCGTGGGGCAGTCGCGCTTGAGGTGACCGACCTTTCCGCAGCCAAAGCACGCGGCGCCGCTGTTGTAGCCGCCGAAGCCGCCCTCCTGTGACGGGGCCTCGGGGCAGTCACGGCGGATGTGGCCCACTTGGCCGCAGTTGTGGCACTTGCGCTGGTCAGCCGTCGTCTCCATGCTCTCGTTTCTAAGTGATCCACACAAAAGATACGGCGTCATCAGTCACTCCTGTTTCGCTTCCATAGTGGCCAAGAGCACTGGCCACAAGGCCATGATATCGGCCGGCTTCACATGCCCATACTACGTCCACCAACGCACCTCTTGTCTCCGATTCTTCCGCAGAAATGACACGCGAAGTGCACCAGCGCCAAGACACACCACGCGGCCGCAGAGAGATTGGTGTCAGGAGCTCGAGGTTTTATCCCATAAAACCTCGGGCTCCAAAGGGTGCGCTGGGCGAGGCGACATCTTGCAATCCCGTCTGCTGCCGTTTCTTTGACCTGGTGGTCCCATACTGGAGACAAGTCATCATGAAGATCGCTCGTTTGCAGTGAACGGAGGGCAACTCGACTAGGCCAAGTGCGAGAAACGAGGCGTAGATATTGAGGCTGACTCACGGACGATAGTACTGGAGGCATTTCGGCACGATGTGAAGCTCCGAAGTTGCAGCTCGAATTAACCAAAAGGTAGGGTGGCACCAGCTCCAAGCTCCTGGTGTCTAGTGGGTCATCCCTCCCCAAGGTCCGCCATATTATTTCCCAATCGGCGGCCGTTTCGCGCCCTATTGGCCACAATCCCAGACGATATTCCGGCCAATCCAACGGCGGATCACTCGCACTTCAACTTGCTGTCAGCATGACGGCGGAACAGAACTGATTTGACCAGAACGAAGCTTGCTGCTATCCCCACAGGCGACCATGGCTCATTACACAACGATTCCAGCACTTGATCAATCCATCGACGCAGCAATGAGGTCTCTAGCACGCGTTTGGGAACAGATGGAGACTCGGGCCAGTACTGCTCCACAAATGCAGCCAGTGATGGATTCCCACGCTCCAGAGCGGGCAAATACTCCCGCACATAGGTCCTCGTCCACCACTGTGGGTCGCTATTGTTGCCCAGTATCTTGGCTCTGGGCAACGCTCGGTTCCAGGATGCGTTCAGTCGCGTGAAATCGTAGTAGTAGAGCTGTGCACGTATGGCGTCCGGTGGAGTGTCAGGAAATGGATCATGTGTAGTGTCGAGCAAATCCTTTACATCTGGGGATCCTTTTAGGAGCTTGGCCACGAGATGTACGAGCCACGGTGCGCTATGGTAGTCACCTAGAGCGGCAAACCACATTTGCCAATCTAGTCGTGGGTGAAAAGGAGCTACTAAACGTGGTGCGGAAGTCACGTCACCTGGCTTGTACTTGAAATGGTACGCTTTCCATGTCAACCCGCCGTCATCTGTACCCTCCAAGATAATCTCCGGTCGGGCAACAACTGAAAAGCGTTGTCCATTGTCCAGCTGCACTGTGCCCACACCAGTCATTCTGCGGAACAAGCCGTAGGCGCTAGTGATGCTGTATTTCTCGGTCAACGAATATGTGGAGAATACGAACGATGGCAACGATTGCTGGAAAGACTGATCCAATACCGACAGAGTGGCAACACTGCTCGTGAAAATCCAAATGCTTGCCACTGTTGTTGTCAGCAGATAAATGAGCCGCAATGCAAGACGACTCCTGGAACGAAATGTTGGCATACCGCTATGTCGAGACGGAGAGAAGGAATGCATGATTTGCCAGCAACTTGAACACACCACTAAGACGGCGGAAAATACCGTACAACGGGGTAGGATCAGCGCAAGCCATGTCTGGGTATCTTCCACAGTTAGCAGTAACTGGATCCTTGTAGCTAGTAGTACTTCGATGAAGTTTTGTCTCTGTTCTGCCGTAAATGGGTCATCCAATATCGTTATTTCGAACGCTTCCAGCCATGTGTAGACGCAGAACCAGAGACCACACATAAGCAATGCCTTCGTAGCTACAGGGTGTATCTGGAATGTGTACCATGCCGATTCCACTCGAGTAATCCACGACTTCTGTGATTCATTGTCATAATACTTGCTATTGGTTGCGTCTCGTTCAATGTCAATAAGGGCTGTTGCCAATATGATGGTCAGCAGGTTGAAGAAATTGTAATTTCCCGTGAGGATGATGGAAATCTGCAGTGTGATCTGCTGAATGGCACCAATTCTCCGTAGCATGCGGTGAGGCGCGAGCAAAAAAAATGTCCAGGGACCTTCGATCAGCAACGTGACTGCTACGGCGATACTGTTGATAATCGGCTAGAATAAATATACACGAACTGACTCATTAGTTGCAATGCTGTCATCACAAGGATAATGTTATCAAATTACTCACCGGAACCTGCGATGCATACCAACTGAGAGGTAAAGGCAACGGCTGAGACGCGAAATGGAAATCCAGCGCAGTAAGCCCAAGCCAAGTAGGACAACGTGATTGGATCTTGACAGCTCCCGACATGAGCATGAACTTGAAAAACAAGAAGCGTAGCGTCCAAACGACTGCCGCTGGTGTCTCAAAGGTTTCATCTGACCGGCTATGATGCCACCATGGGGCTAGCAGGACCGCCAAAGCCCCGACTTCTAGCAGGAACGAATCCCATTGGAATTGCATGAACGTCTGGCCACATTTCATGATGGACAAGTAGCAGATCCACTGGAGTGCCAGTGGTCCAGCCGTACGCCACGCCGGTTGAATTACACCTAGTACCGCCGCAGTGACGCCCACCAAGCAAATCACCTCCATACAAAAGCTCGGAGTCCATTGCAGTGGCTCGTGCAGCCAAACAAGCGTCGGAACTTTGTGCACAATCCACTCAAATGTCGACGCATCGTGCAGTTCTGACACGTAGCGGTGCTTCACACTACGGAGGAAGGTATCCACAGACTCAATGCCATCTCTACGAACAATGCAATTAAAAACACGTGAGCTACAGATACTCAGTAACAAGCAAATGATCTCTGCCTGGTAGAGATGCATCAATGACGTCGTGCTTGTATTGTAACGTACTCGCCGTAGAGCCCTCGTATTTGCGCGCGGATGGACGCAAATGCTGCCGCATACACAGCGCAAATGCAAATGAGGAAAAAGTCTCTCGGGAAGATCAGCATGATGCTGCCGCCGTCGGCGATCGTCGTCGGATAATGATACAGCTGTGCTCTCACATGTTATTTCGAACCAATGATCGCGTGTTTAGTTCAAATTACCGTTTATGATTCGTTGAAAACTACCACGATTGACCAATCACAACTGTTTCGGAAGGCTAACTTCCGTCGCATTTAACACATTTGTTTTAAACACTTATTAAATTGTGTAATTAACGACAAGAAAATCCCCACGACAATAAAATACGCCATGACTCAATATTTTAGCCAATCAGTTTTAACCATTTTTCTTGCGATTTCTACTTAATAAAAGCTAATTTTTTCGAAAATAACCGAATGCTGATCGATTTTGAGAGGGTATTTAGTGGACGAAATAAAATTCATCGCAAAACTGTTTTTCAATACGGGGTAGCATACAAAGATCGAGTCTTTATTTACGGGGGCCGATGAATTCATCGGCCTTTTCGTCCTCTTACTGACACCAAGTCGATTTTGGCGGATCCAATAATTGTACCAGAATTAGAGCCAGCTGTACCACTGAGGCGAATTTGACAAAGGTTGAAACAAAGTTGCCCGAAAGTGACAAAATCGGCGTATTATTGGCCAAATCGGCGAAATCGGACGCAATTACGTTTAAGTGCGATTCGACTGACTTGATGTTTGTATACATTTGACAAAAGCGGGGGCTAAAATGCGTCAGATCGAGCGCAATTAATTGTCCTTTACAAAAACCCAGTCACCTGGTGATCATGTAAAGGTGTCTGAGGACTGGGTGGTGCCGTGCAATATGGCCATCGTGAAGGGCACTACGGTGTGTGATGAGTCCATGCTAACGGGTGAATCGATGCAAGTACAGAAATTTCGATTCCCGAATGCAGCGCTGAGCTGTACGACCCCGAAAAGGGCAGCAAGAAGCACATGCTGTTCGCAGGTACTCGCGTGCTGTCTTCAGGTCGTAGCGAGGAGATCCTGGCAATTGTTCAGACGACGGGTGCTCACACGACCAAGGGCCAATTGATCCAGTCGATTTTGTTCCCGATCCCGATGCGCTTCAAGTACAATGAACTCCCGAAGGTGCTGGTCGCGATCTTGTTCGTTTACACCTTTATCGTCTGCTCCATTTCGACTTACTTCGTCATGAACAACCACATGATTAACAATCAGTACGCGACGTTCTTCACTTCTATCTTCATGCTCTCAGCAGTGGTCAGTCCGCTCTTACCCGTTGTCATCACAGTCGGACAAGTGAATGCCTCGCAACGACTTGAGAAACAAGGTGTCTTCTCAACGTCCAGCGTGTCACCCTTTGTGGCAAGGTGGACATTTTCTGCTTCGACAAGACCGGCACGCTATATATGCATTGTCTCGACTTTCTCGGTGTACAGCCTGTTAAAATAACTCTTGATTCACTCCGATTGTCAACGACGTGAAGGACGCACCTTCATTCGCGGAACTTCTGAACGCGTTGACTACGTGTCACTCGGTCGGTTCGCTGAAAGACGGTCTCGTGGGGAACGAAGTGGAGGTTCGCATGTTCACAGCTATGGGCTGGGAGCTGGTGGAGAAGGAAGGCGAGCAGCCGTACGTCAAGTCGAATGTGGATCCGGGTCTTCAAGCACGCAGTCTTTCAACAGACACTTGGTTTTCACTTAAGTTATGATGCGCAGTACCGTAGTGCGCGATCGCGCAAAAACCGGTACTATCGGTTGTTGACTTGGTTTCACTATGTACCGGTATTAAAAATTGGTCCAAAACCGCGCGAAGAACCTAAAAAGTGAGTGCCTTTGACCCTGCAACTACCCCAAAATAGCAAAATTGGGTTCTTTTGACCCATTTCTGAGCGCGCACTACGGTACTGTACCCTTTTCGCCAATACCGGTAACTCCGAGCCATTTCCTGTTTGAAAACGCAGTACAGTGTTGCGCGATAAATCGGTAGATCGGTAAGAAAACCGGTTTTTTTGCGCGATCGCGCAGAGTTATCGGTTTTTATCGGTAAGCGCGCACCACTGTACTCCCGTTACGGGGCATAGTGAAACCAAGTCAGAGTTTCCAATACCGGTATAAAACCGGTGTTTTATTATGAAATGTAAAATATTTCTTTTATTAAAAAACCGGTTTTCTTACCGATCTACCGATTTTTCGCGCAACACTGTACTGCGTTTTCAAACAGGAAATGGCTCGGAGTCACCGGTATTTGTACCGGTAGCGGTAGTACCGTCGTGCGCGCTCAGAACGAAAGTCGATATCAGTTCTGGAAGGGAAATCAAATTTCAAGTATCACATGTCCTGAAATGATCACGCCATTGACTGTATCTGTAGCATTGACAAATCAAGGGTTCTTACAAAAACCCAGTCAAATGACCTGCCTCTTGACATGACCCTCTCAAATTTGATGGCCATCACTTTTCGCTTGGCCTGAAATGATTGCTCCATGACTAAAGCTGTAGTTTTTTCAATCCCCCTTTAAACCGATATCGCGTGTTTCCAAATGATCGCTCCATTGACTACAGCTGTAGCGTTGACAAAATCCTCGACTGTAACTGTAGTACGGACAAATAATGAGCTGCAAGACGAGCTCAACCAACGAAGAGTATCAAGCTCATCCCGCGCTTTCCTCCTCCCTGCTCCCCCTTTGAGGTTGATTGAGTATTCCTGCTTCCCATTCAAAGTTGCTTTATTCATTCCGAAATGATTACACCAACATCTTCTCCTTTCACTAGTTTTAACAACTCCTAAATGCTTTCCCTGTTACGATTCTGTTTCGTATTGCGCCGTACCCCTAATATCGCATTTCTTCTTTTATATATACCTTCATCCAAGAGTTGTCATTGCTGTCAATCCTGTGTATCGCCATATCGTCACTTATGAATCCGGAGGCTAGGACTAGTTTGCTGCTCTCGTGTCCACCACATCTCATGTTCGTTTGCGCCAATACTCGCTTATCCAAGGCTATGATGACACCGTAAACCTAGCGCGTGACTAGCGTGTCGACAGGTGGATGCGAACGACGGGTCACTCCCGCAAGCTAAAACGTGTGAATGTACAGCCGGATAGCGGTTGTTAGCCGGTAACACCTTCAAAGGTGCTAGAACAAGTATGACGGGTTTTCTCATGGTTGGTTTGTGGGCTGCTTCTCTTCGCTCTAGTTTCTAAGTCATAAATCCCACTTTTCCTTTCTCCACTTCTTCGACAGTTCTTCCCCGTCTTCCCAAGCGTCTTGTCGTGATGACACGACAGAACGTAGACCGTGCGCGACGATGCTACCCTTGAGTGCTGGCATGTGTTGTTGGTGACCACTAGGGTTGGTAGTGCTGTCCTTCATGTTACCGACGGGATGCGATACCACGTGGAGCACATTATTGCACCAAACCTAGGTGAATTTGGCTGGGACACGCGCTTGAAATCAGGTTTTACGATATGTCCAACGTGTAGGTTGACCGTAAAAGACTAGAAGACAGCCAAACGCTGGAACCCAGTCGTTTACTAAATATGTGGGGACGAGATCTTACGGCTTCATCTTTGCTATTGCTGGATCTGCTCACGTTAAGCATGCGTACCAAGCACCCCTGATTGCTATACATACGGTGAAGCTTTTACGCTTCTTTTCTTGGGATGCGGTTGACACGTTTTATCAGTAATTTGAAGCAGCCAGTCATTCGGCGCTTGTTCGGGAGGATTGTGCAGACTCGTTTTTAGAAACGAAGCATAATTAAAAACCGATATGAATACACTAATAATTTATTTCTGAATTGCTACGACAAGTTCTCCCACGTAACATCCTACTCTGGCTTTCACCGGGAAAAACCGTGACCGCCGCAAGTATTCATCCGAGCACGAATCGAATCACTCATTCTGCATAGATCTCATCGATTTGGTGAAGCATTTAATCCTAGTTTTGCATAGCCCCTCAATAGTGTTAGCGTGAGTATCAGTCACATGATCTACGAAATTCTCGAGGGAAGCGAATATCATATGCTCAACAACGAACGGTTGTTTTCGATCGTATGCCATTTGTCACTGCGCACACACGTCTACGACAATCATGTCGGAAATGTTATGCGTCCTGCATATCGATAACAAGTGATTAGATGACGTAATCATGATGCACGAGACGAAGTGACACGCTTGGTGGATATACTCGCTCATCAACATGCGTCCCTGCTTCTCACCACTGTAAGTGGAGACATCAATCTTCACGACGTTGGTCTTGTTCTTGGTTGACATGGGAGTCGACGCTCGTCGACGAAGGTCCGCGAGTTCACACACCATGAAATCCTGGACAGCCAGGCGCTGCAGCTCTTCCGTGTCTGCGGGTCAACAATGTCTCGATGACACCCTCACCGGACGCCACAGTAAGGGAGTGTAACTCCCCCACTCGTACGCGGACAGGTGAGGGAAATCTGCGAGCTCGAGAGAGATACTGGCGCTCTGGACGCGTCGTTCATCGACTTGCCATTCATCTTGGTCGTGGCCGTTGGACAGATCACTAAGTGCTACCAGGTGTAACGGGTTCATGGTCGTTACCGACTTGCACTCACGAATTGGGAAGGATGAAGTAAATTGAACTCTGATTGATTGTCAAGACGACCTCGGCGCTCCAATATATAGTGGGATCCAATTGGCCACTGCGAGTTCGCGGTGGTGATCGTGTGACAGCGACCTGCCACAACAATAAACAGTTTGATCAAGAATGGAGGGCAACCAAAACTGCATACAAGGATGAAGCGAAAGATACATTCACTTCCACAATCGCCTCAGCTTGAGCACGCGTCCAGAGAACAGGCACAAAGTTATAAAGTCAACACAATACACTGTTGAGCGTTTTCTATAGACTACTCACACTATCACGTAGAGCGATTCCGTTGACACAGTGGCTAGGTGTTGAAAATATATCGCTACCCTTCGTCCGTTGTTTTAAGCTCGCGGTCAACGCGAACTCCGACTTGTCCTTTTATAAATTTGGAAACGCGTGGGAACGTCTAAACGATCAGTTCATGACATTCTTTGCGAAAGTTTTAACTACTGCTATGTATGTCGTACCATGACTGTCTTATCAAGTCGTCGTGACAAGCTGAAATTTTTCGTTAAGAGACATTAGCGTGTCACACACAAACTTTACGCTAACTAAGCCAATGTGCACGCCCTTTACCGCATTGCTTTGTCCAAGCATAAGCACTAAAATATCGACAAAGGGGGGGGCTAGCAAGATGCCCAAACTCACTCTTAACTGCATGTGTATATAAGGCAACATGTGTTGTTATTGAACCCCGTTCAGTGGTTTCGATTTCTTTTCCGTCACTGGAATCGTCGCTGGGATCACCGCTGACTTTAGAACGCGACTGCAAGATCAGAAACTTAACCCTGGTCTTCAACGGAGGTTAACCGAGTTTCTCTCCACCCGTACACTCCGCAAGAAATCGTGTTTTCCTGCTTGTGGTGCTTCTTGAGAACATGTGACTTAGTCAGACGTGGAGGCTCCTTGTTTGGCTTGAGAGAGCCCATGTTGAACTTGATGTCTGCTTTGATGTTAAGTTTGGAGGTGTGGTTATGAGTCATGTACACCGTTTTCAACTGGGAATAGCCATTCATCCCGTTCTTTCCTATCTATCCGGTAAACATAGACAGATTCACTCGTTCGCGTCCCGTCCTCGCTTGGTTGAGTCAAGCAATCTAGGTGAGTAACTGGGTGATAGTTTGTGTAGACTCCTTATTCTCGGGCTGATGAGACAGGCTAGTGCTATTAGTATTCAAACAAGGAAGAACCAAAAGCAAAAGTGCCCTTCCGCAGGCAGTGATAAGGGAGAGTGCGCAGCGCGACTTGATGGTGAAGGCTTCTTGGTGAGGTTGCAAAACCACAAAAAAGTTGGATTGAGTGAGTTTAAAGTCGTGCTTGCTGCCTACTCTGCCTGCATTACCTTCTACTTGGTTCCTTATCCACAAACAGCATCCCAAAACAGATCTTCAGCTGTTGAAGGATAGTTTGTAGCTGTGAGACTCGAACTCACAACAAAGACATTGTTAGAGATGCTTCCAGCCGGACTCGCCACCATCTTCCCAATCCATCAGCCGCACCAGGGGAAGACTTAAGCAACCTGCAGCCGGTAGATTACGCAAACACCCTTGCGCACACGCACGTCTCATCACACCCACCAACCGATAGAAGCTTCAGCAGTTTTGGGCCATTCTGAGTAGTATTGCTACGAAGGAACAGGTGGATCAGGATCTATTACTATTGTGAAAAATAGCAGGGAATATAGTTCTACTTGAATTAGATAGTATACCGTAGTAACATTGAAACAAGCGGCGAGAACAGAGGTAGGTCAGGGAGACAGTGACTGATATTTAGTAAATAACGTGTCCCACATCGCATAGAAAGTGCTAAAGCAGTTCCTTGCAGATGACACTCAGAATTTTAAATTACATATCTTGCATTTGATATATTTTCGCCTCTTTGCATCGTTATTATTGCTGAGTTAGCAAAGTCCACGCTGCTGTATGAATACTTACAAATTATATTTTTATTTTTCCTAGGTACTTCAATATTCAGCTGCTATGTAAGTTCACGACGGCATTAACGATGACTCATTTTTTTTACCAACTCCCGCTTTCTGGTAATAGTGGTAGTTGTAGTATTAGGAAACCAACCCGTATTGGTTCTGACTTGCGGTAGGACATTAACTGAGTTGTTGTGCGCTCGATTTTGATCTGCAATATTAACACCATTCATAAGTGATTGTAGTCATCGACACAGCGCGGAATAGTAATTATGAGATGTTTTCGTACCCACTCAACAAATCACTATAGGTTCTCACAATATGATAAATAGTGGACAGCATTTGAACAGACCCATTATTCATCCAAAAATCATGATTACATTGCTAATAGATTTCCACTTAATAGTAACCCAATCAGTGTTCTTTGTGGAGCTAAAGTAGTTGCTCTGAAACATTAAAACTCAAAGGAAGTGGTGAGATTTACTTAAAAATGCGCGATAATGCAATAAGTTGCGCTTAACCCCTTCACCTTTGCTACGAGCAGCTGCGACGCAAGACACCAACTCGAACATGTATGGTAGCGTTTCTTACCAAGCGATAACACTTGTGCCATTTGAAAGTTGGTTTATTGGTCATATGAACTGCACGGTAGATCCTGTTAATCACCCCACGATATTACGGAATGTTGTGCGTCCATCAGAGCAAAGTTTCAACTTACTCGAACCGAGACACAAACAAAGATTCTTTACTTTACTCATCGAAACAGTCACTGCCTACTCTAAATAATTAAAGAGGTACGTCAAAACCAGTACCTTGTAGGTCCATCGCGGTGAGCGGTGGTCGCGCCAAGGCGAGCTGGCATTGATAGCACGTAATCGCAGATTACATCGTCATCGACGCTTGTCCAGATTTCCCCTTCAGTTCTTTCACTGATATCGCTTATCGTGATTTAGCTATCGCTTTGTAATGGTTCAGACGCGTTCAAGTCAGGGAGATGAGGTGGATGGTTTAGATCCGCTAGCTTCATGGATACAAGAACTTGGTGGCTACCTCAGCCCGATGGGGTGGTCTATTATCTTGCATGAATTCCGGTTGGCGTGGTAGAGTGCGGAGAAGACGAGGAGAGGGGTGATAGAGATTTCCTGTTACAACAGTGTATGTTGTGACGAAATAGTGTATACACTCCACGCCAGGTTAAATCGGCCAACCCTATTTTGTACTCTAACTACGTCAATATTTAGAGTTAGCGCTCGCTATTTAGATATGAGACGGCTTTGATTGGTAGATATACCCTATTTGTGTTAACGTGCTGGATATCGCAATTCCAGACAAGGCCACCATACAAGTGGCGATTTGGACAGTGCGCCATATTAAATCGGCCATGCAGGTACATACAAAAAACAAATGTATCTTTATGATGGTGAAATCAATAAGTAAACTCTAAACACGTGGATAGCATCTGCTTGGAGTCATTTCGCAAGATGCAACGGGCAAAGAAGACCTCCCCAGCCACCAAGCCCAAGCTATCACTAACTACATAGAAGCCCAGACTGACAGAGCGAGAGAGAGGCCGAATTGAAGGCCTCCATCTTGCTGGAGTCAGTGGTCGCGACATTGCTCGGGTTACCTCACGCAGTAGAGACACTGTTAGCCGTGTAATCGGCCAGTCTACACCGAAGACACCCAAGCGACCCGGTCCTCGCCCAGTGCTCGGAGACCGTGAGGTCCGCCGTCTGATCCGCACAGCAGCGAAGGGGGACCTATCCGCCTATATCCTCAAGTCGGAGCTAGACCTAGCTGTGTCAGTACGAACTATTCAACGTATACTAGCGCGAGTTGACTGGCTAGTGTGTGCGAAGATGGAAAACACATTACCCCTAAAACCCGAAGATATGCTGGCTCGCAAAGCGTGGGCCAGTGCCATGCTGTTGCGAAAAGACGCCGGATCTGTCTGAGATTCCATCGTTTTTCAGACGAGAAAAAGTGGAATCTCGACGGACCCGACGGCTTTCAGCACTACTGGCAAGACCTGAGAAAGCCGCCCCGCCAAACAAGACGTAGACAAGCTGGTGGCGGCTCCGTAATGGTCTGGACAGCCTTTAGCTCCCGTGGTAAGTCTTTGGTGGTTTTAAATGGAAGGCAGAATTCAGATGACTACGTGTACACTGCCTCTGAGTATCTCCTCCTGTTTGCACATCTCAACTACGGTATACATTATATCTATCAACAGGACCAACCATAACATCTGCTGGGACATTCATTGGCAACCGAAATTTAGTTTCGATTAGCCATGGAAATGACACATACATTCGTTTCTGTATAACACACTCGGGGTTCAAACGTGCATACGTGTCGTTTAGAAACGAATGCCTAACAACATCGTTCATGATGCTGAACACATTGCTGTGTCTCTCTCGAGTACGCTTTCTGTTAGCCAATGCGAAGTTGTTAATGCTCAGCTTGGATCGGATATGTCGGAGCTTGTAGGTTTTTTCGGAAAAGTGCGAATGACTTGCAATTAGAGGGGAAATATCAATAGGTCTAGTCATACCTACGATCAGTGTTTGCAAGTGATGTTTGCTCGAGCGAATAGATTGAAGACTAATGTATTTAATGTTATGCAATCCTCATCACGAGGAGTTTCCTACGTTGTCTCGTGCCGTACAGGATCTTCGCCATCGCAGTATGTTTGTTGTAGGTTTCATCTTCTCTTGCGCGTCGGAGATACACAATCTCACTGTTCACTCTCACGTCTCTTCATGATCTCCTCTGACTTCCGTCAATCCGATATGTCGGAGACAGTTGTGTCTATTAAACGCCCTCGAGTTGTACGTATTGGCTAAAATATTATATTTATCACATTCCTAAAATATTAGATGGTCCGAAATTTAACAATATTATAATTCACATGTACCAAATAGAGTCAAATTTAACGTATATTTTATAAAATTTAAAAATAAAATGCTAAATTAATCATACAATCACTAATTGATTTATTAAACGTCAGCATGAACTTCATAATCCAGTAGATAAGTACTGGATTAGTCCTCAGACAGTAGAAATTGTTGCCAACTGGCACAGTACTTACTAAGCGCGCTTTGCCGAACTTAGCAACGACTTGACTCTTTAGTGGAGACTATATTTCAGTTTATATTACAAGGCACTGTAAATAAAGTGACTTAATATTAATATTGTTTACGGTGGGTATCGAACACTGTACCAACACAAACACTTACTTAAAACTGGTACCAATTGTAATTAGATCGAGGGTACCTCCGCTATGGTATAGTGGGTGCGTTGTAAATTTGCGAAATGTGAACAACCCACATCTTTAAGGGGTGAAGACTTAGCATTTGATCTTATAACAGAAAACTCTTAAAACAGTCGTACGGGCGCTGGGTGTCACGTGGGAATCTGCGGGGGGGGGTAAAACCGTTTGCCAATTTGGGAGACAAACTCTCGTTTTAATGTTAAAATGTGACATAATATTTCAATTAGTCCAAAATAGTTTTACTACCGCGATATTTTATAGACTGATGGATAGTGTTTTGTATTATCAAATTTTTTACTTTCTAGAGGTGAAAGATTAACAAAAGCATTGTAGTATATGTAAATGTAAAAGCTATTTCCTGCCTATAGCTTTCTTGGACTCTTTCCTGTTGTGTTTCGGCTTTGGGCCTGGTTTAAGCCCCCGTTTTCCAAATTCTTCCAGGAGGTGTTTCTTGATGAGGTCGCAGGACACTGAGATGTTGATGCAAAGTAGCTGTAATAGGCCATGGTAGAAGCTTCACGTCGTAAGTATCGCGGAAATGACCATTTGAAAGACGCCTGATGTCATATCGCTGCTCAATTCTTGTTCCTTCGTGGATAGCTGCACAGATTGCGTGGACACAGGAAAAGTTTTCGTCTTACCAATTGAAACATGTACATGTTCGATCAGGAAGAATCACAATTCGGTGTGGATAAACGTACCCTGGAATTGTAATCGGACCGAGATGCTGCACGCTGTAAGCCCCCTCCATTAGTGGGGTAAAATTGCACATTCCAGCTGCAATTGTTCGATCTTTGCGAGTTTTGAGTAGTTTCGGGACCAAACCTTCTTCTCCGCTCTTTTTAATCCAGTTTCCAGCCAATTGACACTTCTCAGACATTAATTTGCTCAATTTCATAAAGTAGCAATTGAAGCCGTCCAATGGCTTGGCAGAACGGACCTCGGTTCCCATCCAGTTGTTTGCCCGTTCCGACAAAATTAGGTGTAATTTCGTCGAAAGTAGGCGACTGAAATTTTTCGTTGAATGCATACTTCAACCAGTGACAGCGTTCCAATTCATCAAGATATGCAGATGCAGCCGGGTGATTAACCGCAAGCTCGCTCCCAAAAATTTGTAATCACGTTCACAGTCACTTCGAGCCATCCTACACACCCAAATGCGATCTTCTTCAGGCAATTTGCCGCATTTGGTACCGATATTGTCCATAATTTGCCGCAAACAGAAACGATGACCAGCACGAGGCAAAACGTAAGCTATTGCGGGAAGTAATCCCTTTTGGCGGTCTGACAATATTGTGATTTACTCGAATCCAGTAGCTTCTTTTACACTCCTCAAAAACCACTCCCAGTTGTCGTAATTTTCTTTCGAAACCAAGGCGAGGTCAAATGGGATAATATGATTGTTGTAGTCAGTAACCGTAGCAACCACGTATACTCCCTGTTTGTTCATCTCTTCTTTTAGATATACCCCGTCAAAAATAATAAATGGTTTACAGAAACGCGCCATGTGAATTCCCACGTTTGGAATAAAACACGCTCTTCCGAAAACGTTGCCACTAGGAGATTTTTAAACATCCACACTGATCCGAGTTCTGGTGAAGTAAGCCTCACGTTTTTGATAACTTTCAGCTAATCTCCGTGAAGCATTTCGTCAATTGCTTGCTTCATTCTTGGTAAAACGCTCGCGCTGACATCCGCTCCTTCGACTTCAGAATTTTTTTTGCATAGTGGCTTGAAAATGCAACGCTGAGTCACAACTGCCTTGAGGAACTCTAGTGGGAGTGAATATTCCTTCATCCGTGGCATATGACAGGATCTCTTGACTGTTTTTAGCGAGAGGTAATTGCCAGAAACCTTTAATGAAGTCGAAAAGTCCATAGTGCTTCTTGGCCTTCACATGCTCTAACTTTGTATTTAGGTTTGGCATTGTACCGGCCAGTGGTTCGGTCATTGCATTGACAGGTTTGTAGTTGCAAGTCTGCCGGAACCATCGCCTCCTGTTTTCCTTACAGGTAGCGCCTGACAGGCCAGCGACTACTTTGATTGCGGAAGACCCATCCTAGTTCAACCAATTTCCGATTGAATTCCCTCATGAATTGACTTTGAGCTGGTGCATATTTTCTGGTTTTGCATCGATATGGCTTTGCATCTGGCTTCAGGCAAATTTCATAAGGTTCAACATTGGCTGGAGAGTCATTCCGAAGGTCAATTCTCCAAATATCACGTTTCCTCACAAGTTCTTCCAATTCCTGTCTACGACCCACGGGAAATCCATTCTTTATCACATCATCAACAAGTTTGGTCAGTTGCTCCAAATCTCCACGATATCAGGATTTCAGTTCTCCTATCATTAACTTCAGTGTAAGGATCACTGCCATCATCTCCACTTGAATAGGATAATTGTTCGAGTTGACTATCGATATCGATGCCGAGCGATGCTAAAACATCATTCCCAAGGATGAATTCATCATCATCTCCATCGATAAGTAGACACTACACTGGGGTTTGAAGTTCTACAACGCCTGCAGCAGTGCGAAGTTGGATGGCCAGGTCGACAGCTCTATCAGCTTTGACCCAATGTCCCCCAACCGCAAGGCCTTCAACAGGTTGGGCGAGTGTAGTTATCTCCAAGGGTTTTCTACTTGCCTCTTACAGTTGCTTCAACATCTCCACACTCATGAGACATCTGTCCGAACCGGTATCTGCACAATATGGTTTTCGAAGGACGCCATTCAGCAAAATAGTACCCGCCTCATTTCATTTGTCTGTGCAAAGCCGCTTCATATTTGTCTTAGCGTTGTTTTTGTGGAACTGTCTGGGCAGTTCCTTTTCTCGGTGTCAGTGGCATTAGGGCATTTTGCCACCCAGTGTGGATCACCACATTTCAGACATCCTTTCTCAGGTATTGACGTCTGTGTTCGTAACGTCTGTCTCTTTTCGAGACTGTTGACATTTTTATCGCAATTGCGATTTGCTCTTTGGATTTCACCCGATGATTCCAACACTATTGTGCGTTTTGATTTCTTGCTCGAACCGGTATTGTCATCCACAGAGCGTTGTCATTTTAATCGACGGAATTCTTTATCTTGCTCTAATGCCTTGGCGAGAATGAGGTCATGAAGTTTACCTTCATCACGCTTGGCATCAGGTGCCTGGAAGCGAAGTGAATTCTTCACATCCTCCTTGAGTGCCTCAGGTGCAAGAGAGCTGATAAGCAGAATACATTTTTCTTTTGTACCATCCTCTGTGTCAAAACAGGCTTGAAGACCATGTTCATCGATGATGCGGTCGCAGGACAAAAATACTGCAGCACACGTTCACTCACGTCGGTTTCTTTTAGATTGAACTGCAGTTCTTTCTTGAACAGTGCTTGTACATCTGGAAGAGTCTCTTTTTTAACCGACTTGACAATCTTGTCAATCTCGAAAAGGAGTTTGTCGTCACTGACGTTATCCACTTCAATTTTCCACCGAGGGCGACACCACGCCTCCAACAGCCTAGGGTCGAACGAGTCTTTCACCGACCTAGTCACTGCGGCATAATTTTCTCCTGTCGTTTGACAGCGAGCAAGCATGGTATCTTCGTATACCTTTCGCTCCTTACGCCATTTAATTAGTGCAGTGTGCGATGTAAACGTGATGGACGGTGGAATAACCGGTGTGAAAATAGGTGGGCAATACTGTCTTGATTTGTTGTAGTCGCCGTATTCATTGTATTGCTGGTTGACGCGCGAGATCTGGTCTCCATTTTCTTGGGTAGAACGGTATCTACTAAAGTCGACTTTGTAACGCGTTCCGGGTAAGAAAACTAGGAACACCTTAATGAGGAAGCTGGCACTTCCTAGAAGATGATTGCCGAGTAAATTCAAAAGTGAGGAAGTCGGTGCTGCCCGTAGGGCTCTGCATCGCTTGCTCTTAATTATCTGTTCTACACGATGTTCTCTACCGTTTGGGATAGAGCTAATCACCTGTTAGGTATTACTTACCAACAGGAAGATAGAGCAGTCCACAACTCATAGACTCTACTCCGTGCCAGCTGGATTACTGCACGACAGTGCAGTATCCAATGTGTGGGTAAGGCTTGCAAACCAACTTCACACTACAATCTCTCCCTATCGTGATTTTTGTAGAAGCCACTCGGTAACTATAACGATAGGCGTAATCTATACCAAATAAATTACCGAGTCCTCTACACGTTTTGTGTTTGTGTTGCTTTCATTTGTTGCTTCTTGTGTCATAATAGCCTGCTGTGTTGCAGCAAGACCTGTCGTGTTGTCGAAATACTGTTGTAGTAACGCCGTCCCCCGGAGATAGTTTGAAAATATAATCATATAAATAGGTGAGCTTTCAGGAAATAGTCTCACACAGTCTCAAATTATAGTCCTAAGTTCGCTTTTCGATTGAGTTCAATGTCAAAACGAACTTAGTTGATTTGTACTGTGTCTTGGTACCGAGTCCGGGCAAATCCAGTACTTTTCTACTGGATTATGGAAATTCCTCACTAATAAGGAGTGTGGAATATAATTTGTTTGATGTGCTAGTAACATATTGGGACTCCGGAGTTAACCGTGTTGATAGCTCACTTCCGCCTACATGCTACTTACTGTAACACGAGATAATGACAATCCGATACCCACATAAAGATGATACTTGTAAAATAAGATACACAATGTCATCATTGCACTCCACAGGCCGCACAAACGTATGCTCCAGAACGTCAGCTGATAATCTCGACGACGGCTTGAAAATGAAGCAAGGCGTTTGCCATCTCCTTTTCTTCCGTGGTCACGGCGACGATTCAGTCGGCAAACCTTCCCCATCGTGCCATCCAGCACCATCACAGATACGTACGTTCTCGCATTCCCCATGCGATCTGCCTAGATCCTTAGTGTCTGGAACTGAAACACCTTGCATCTCCAGTAGTGAACTACAGTAGTTGGTTGGTGCCTGGAGCAGCAATAAATTCAAGGTATAAATTCTGCAATTTCGCTCATCCAGTTGCAGGCACTCTGCACGAGCAGACTCTTGTGGCGTGGGTTCTCGCGGTCAGTTCGATCAGCCAGATGAGCACTCAGTGCTCAGTACTGCACAGTGGATATTGCGCACTGTACGCACTGGAGCAAGTGTAGAAACCCAACTCGATGCATCGCGGAGGAACAATCTCTTGGTGCTTGGTGCGCGACTTGCAAGCGTATCTTTGCATCTGCAGCCATTGGCTTGGTTTTGATCCAGGTCGTGATGTGACGCTCATTGTGTCCTCCTTTAACAGGCGGGGTATTTGTAACCCCTTACTTGCGACTTGTTCGCTGTTGTCCTGAAGACTTGACAGTGGAGAACTTCAGACAAACTTGAGTGCGGACACCTCGGTTCCTGAACTTCAGTCTCCGCATGTGACGAAGCTGAATATACTAGCAAAATGTATTGACTCGAGCCAAGCGGAGGGGGATGGTACGGTTTTCAAATCTGTCTTGCTCTCGATTACTACGTTCTCGTGATAGACGCGCGTCACGCGTGCCGACGGTGGCGCACAAGCAAGCAGGCCATGTACACAGTTGCCTTGGCAAGGTGGCCATGGTCACCGCGAGTGTCGCCGCTAATTTAATACATGAAGCCAGACTCCATCCCAGAAAGCTGGCAGACTCGTTCCAGTTGTTGTCGGATCATACGCTTTGCAGCACAAACTGCAAGACGCCATGCGTGACGCGCCGATGTTTCGCGCCGGCGAACACGACAGCACCGGTGGCCAGCAGCGGGCCGATGCCACCACTCTGCCCGGCCACGCACGCAAAGCGTTGAAGTTGACCGTTTCATGCCATCAGATCCCATGGCGCGCATACGACGGCCGTTGTTGGCCAATCACGGCGCGTTTTTCTGCTCAATTGTCGCTTCCATTGGCTGAAAACAGTCTCGAAGTTAGGGTGCGTTTGGCTGAGATTGGCCAAATGGCGCAGCCTTTATCTGCCAATCCCCATCCGCCACTTTTGATCCTCGAACGTCAGCGACCTTATATCTTTCCTCACATCTCAATTCGCCGCTTTAGCAGCACCTGTCCTTCGTCCAAGAAGCCTTCGAGACCTCAAGATGTTCACGTCTGCTCTGCGCGCGAGTCTGCGCGTGCAGCGCCTAGGAGCCATGAAGCTGGTGCAGTCGTCGCCCGCCTTCTCGAACAGCTTCGCTCTACGTACGTTCGCTAACGCCAGCGCTTCGTCGCTCGGTCTCGAGAAGTTTGGCATCACGAGTGCCAATACCAAGGTGCACCACAACTTGAGCTACGATGAGATCGCTGCTCATGAGGAGAAGAACGGCGAGGGCCAGTTCGTCAAGAATGGCACGTACACCATTGACACGGGCAAGTTCACGGGCCGTTCGCCCAAGGACAAGTACATTGTGGACCAAGCTCCTTCCAGCAAGAACATTTGGTGGGGAGACATCAACCAGCCCGTGAGCCCGGAAGTGTTCGATGAGCTCTATGAGACTGTGACCAAGCACTACAGCTCGGCTGAGAAGGTGTA
Organism: Phytophthora palmivora; assembly: GCA_008079305.1. Classification (NCBI taxonomy): domain Eukaryota; phylum Oomycota; class Peronosporomycetes; order Peronosporales; family Peronosporaceae; genus Phytophthora; species Phytophthora palmivora. Next base: position 153,732 of record VOQZ01000230.1, on the reverse strand, counting down.
CGTCTTCGATGGTTACGCTGGTGCTAACCCCGCCTCGCGCAAGAAAGTGCGATTCATCACGGAGCTCGCGTGGCAGCACCACTTTGTTACCAACATGTTCCTGCGCCCGCAGACCAAGGAGGAGATTGCCAACTTCAAGCCGGACTTCACCATTGTCAATGCCTGCAAGGTGACTAACAAGGACTACAAGAAGCACGGTCTGAACTCGGAGGTGTTCGTGGCCTTCAACATTGAGAAGGATGTTGCTGTCATTGGTGGCACGTGGTACGGTGGTGAGATGAAGAAGGGTATCTTCTCCATGATGAACTACTGGCTGCCGCTCGACGGTATCATGGCCATGCACTGCTCGGCCAACAAGGGCAAGAATGGTGACACTGCTCTGTTCTTCGGTCTATCTGGTACGGGTAAGACGACTCTGTCGGCCGACCCGCACCGTTACCTCATTGGTGACGACGAGCACGGCTGGGACGATGATGGCATCTTCAACTTTGAGGGTGGATGCTACGCCAAGACTATCAACTTGAGCGCCGAGAACGAACCGGATATTTACAATGCTATTAAGCGCGATGCTCTGCTCGAGAACACGTACGTGGAGGCTGACACCAAGGAGCCTGACTTCTACAACACGTCCAAGACGGAGAACGGACGTGTGTCGTACCCGATCTACCACATCCCGAACCACGAGCCCACCTCGAGCGGTGGCCACCCGTCCAACATTGTGTTCCTCACGTGCGACGCCTACGGTGTGTTGCCGCCTGTGTCTAAGCTCAGCGACGGTCAGGCCATGTACCACTTCCTCTCTGGTTACACTGCCAAGGTTGCCGGTACGGAGCGTGGCGTGACGGAGCCCACGGCGACCTTCAGCGCCTGCTTCGGTGCTGCTTTCTTGCCGCTGCACCCGACCAAGTACGCTGATCTGCTCCAGAAGAAGCTGCAGAAGCACAACACCTCTGTGTACCTTGTCAACACGGGCTGGACCAGCGGTGGCTACGGCGTCGGCAAGCGTATGAGCATTAAGGACACCCGTGCCTGCATTGATGCCATCTTGGACGGCTCCATCAAGGACTCTGAGTTCTCTGAGGACCCCAACTTCGGCTTCAGCGTGCCCAAGAAGCTCGGCGACATCCCTGAGAACGTGCTGAACCCGCGTGAGGCGTGGAGCGACAAGGCTGCCTACGACGCCACGGCCAAGAAGCTCGCTGGTATGTTCCAGGAGAACTTCAAGAAGTACGTGTCTCCGGGCGTCACGGACTACTCCAAGTTCGGACCCAAGATGTAAGTTAGTATCGGGATTGCAGCTAGATCGTGCAGCAACACCATCTAGAGCTCTCTAGCGAGCAAAATAAATGAGAAGATGAGTGAAAAATAGTTTCATCGCGATGTTCGTGTTTTCGCGCTAGAACAGGATTGTATCAGTGATATGAAAGTCAAGCAGTCTACTGAATACTTGTTGCCTACTTAAACGTCTACACGGTACATGTACATCAGATCAATGAACGACACTTACGTCAAGACGGCGATCTCAAGGTCCTCAACGTTCCAATAAAAATACATGTATAAGTATGCTACACTTCACGAGACAGTTTATGACAGTTCTATTGTCTCCTTCTCTTCTTCATCAATTGTTGATATGGTGGTCTCATTCACAGACGCCGTAGCACGCACTATTTGCTCGCCAACTTGGTTCACACCAAATGCACGTTCAAGAATACCAACCGATTTACGTTCACGTCGCTTTGGTGGCTTCGGGTTGTCGTGAATGCTTTCGATATGGTGCTTCAGAACAGTCTTGTAACCGAAGCGTGCCGTGCAACCTTCACGCGGACATACAAAGCGCTTCGACTTGCGCTTGTCGTGTACTGCATTGTAGTGTGTCATCAGGTTCGATTTGCGCGTGTATGTTTTGATACATCCGTCCATCGGGCACGTGTATTGCTTGCGGTCGTCCAGCGACTCGAAATGCGTGCGCAGGTGGGCACGCAAATACTGCTTTCGACTGAAGGTCTGATCACACACAAGACACACATGCGTAGGCGTCTTTTCCGTAGCATCAGCATCATCATGCACAGTGTCCTCTCTGTCTCCATGGTTGTGTTCTGTTTGCCTGTGATTCTTCAGCTCGTCTTCATCAAAGCATATTTCACCGCAATCACACATATAGACTTGTGTATCTCCCTCTTTGTTCACTTGATGCGTTCGCTGATGACGATTCAGCAAGAACCTTTTGAGAAAACGTTCTCCACAGTCCTCACACTCGAAAGGCAGCACGCCACTATGAACGTACGAATGAGCTTGGAGTTCACTTTTCTTCTTAAAACGCCATCAAACACTCCGCACATTCAAAGGGAACATTCACGTTTCGATGTGAGCGCTTCATATGTCGTGTTAAACCATGTTTGTACGTGAATCTGGCCTGGCAGAGCTCGCACTTGAACGGTTTGCGCTGCTCAAGTGACTGTGTGGTACCCCGCACGTGAACCGTTTCGACGTGACGCGTCAAGTGCTCCCGCTTGGAGTAGCGCTTATCACAGCCTTCATATTGGCAGCCAAATGGTCGATGTCGAGTTTCTTGACTGTGAGTGACCAACTCCGTCGCGAACTTGAACTTCTCTCCACATTCAGCACATTTAGCATTCGAGTGGATTGATACACTGTCTTCACTTGTCATTTTTACATCGATAGAAGAAGAAATGTCAGTAGATTTTGCATCCACTTGAAGTACTACGTCTGTAGTTTCATTTAAACGTCGACGTTTGGGAGATCTCGCTGTACAGGCTGAAGAATCGGCCGGAAGCAGCACATGCACTGCTGATGCCATTCCATCTAGCAAACCACTGGTAGACATTAATAATAGTGTGTGGTACATCAAATACATTATCTGCCAATAAAACGGACTTAATTATCGACGAATCAAATAGCGCCGAAACTCCCTGCGATGTTGAAGCGGCGATGCGAGCCATTTCGGTAGATCATAACCGTCCTAGCTCGCTATTGCATTCTTGACGCACTCGAGCTTCGTGGACTGTGCACTATGTTCAAGAACACCTTCCAGTCGGGCTTCCTGTCCATTCTCTATAGTATCGGGTACGTCCTTGCAATGTTTTTCTACTAAAACTACCTTTGACCTATCGATTTGGTGTATTTTTCTATTGCAGGAGTAAACCACTGCAGATTTGGGACAAACAGGTGCGCAATGGGCACATCAAACGCATCACAGACCAGGACATTCAGTCGTCGGTACTGGAGATCATGGGCACGAACGTCAGTACCAACTTCATCACATGTCCGGCACAACCAGCTAAGACGCTGGGGATCAAGCTCCCGTTTCTAGTTATGATCATCAAGAACCTGAAAAAGTACTTCACCTTTGAGGTACAGGTACTTGATGACAAGAATGTGCGTCGTCGCTTCCGAGCGAGCAACTACCAGAGCTCTACGAGGGTCAAACCGTTCATCTGCACGATGCCAATGCGTCTAGATGAAGGTTGGAACCAGATCCAATTCAACCTCTCGGACTTTACCAGACGTGCGTATGGTACCAACTACATTGAAACACTACGTGTGCAGATACACGCCAATTGTCGCATCCGCCGAATCTACTTCTCCGACCGCCTCTACTCTGAGGAAGAGCTTCCGCCTGAGTTCAAGCTGTTCCTACCTGTTCCGAAGGCCAACAATGCGTCGTCCAATGAACAGCAGAAGATGCCGGTAGCTGAGCAGTCGATGTAGGCATCCAGACATTTAGTCGCGCAAGTAGGTCACCTTCAGGCTTCATTTACGTTTGAACACCACCTTAATATATTAGCTTGCCTTCTCTCGTTCGTGTTAAATTCATTGACGCTTACAACATCCTCGAGTAGATCAATCAAGAAACAATGAAAGGAAAAAATTAAGTGCAATACATTGTGCTGTAATACTCGAGCTACCTCAAGCAGGACGCGTGGTCTCTCACGACTCATTTCCGGGATTTCCCCTTTGCGAACTGATCGGCAAGCCACTCAACGCCTTCTTCCACACCACGGCCAGTAACAGCGTTGCTTGCACTATAGAAGCAGGGACAGTAAAGGATTGTTAGTTGAACGTATTGAATACGACATGCACTGGTGTTTACATACGTAATGTGCCAGGACTTGCTACCCAAATTGTCAAGTTCGAGGAGCTGCATGCACTCGACAGGAGTGAGTGCGTTCGGCAGGTCCATCTTGTTGGCGAAAAAAAGAATTGGAACTTTCTTGGATGCTAATTCCTTGTGTTCAACAAGTTGCTCGAGCTCGTCCTTGGCCACACACATCCGAATGGTGTCTGTGGAGTCTAACACGTAGATGATCGCCTGCACGTCACTGTAATAGTTCTCCCACAAACTTCTGTAGCGACTTTGGCCAGACATGTCAAAGACAGTGAAGTTCAAATTGGATTTGGTGAACTCCTCGACTTGGAAGCCAATGGTGGGGACAACCTCACGTGACTGACTCTTCTTGGGCTTGAGATGGTTCACAAGTGTCGTCTTGCCACTGTTGTCTAGACCAACCACGAGGATACGGACCTGTGTCTTCTTGATACCCAGAGCACTCGCCAGTAGCTTGAAGAGACCCATTAAGTCGACCTAAAGATTTACGATGCAGCCTCTGTCTGAATGGCTATCCCTAGCTCAGCCGTCGAAACCCTGCAACCAAGAAACGACACTAAAGTTCCTAATTTTAGTGAAAGAGCCAACAATTATGATGTTGAAGTGGAAGCCTACCATTGAGAACCATGAAAACCATAGATGCATGCAACGAATTGACCGCTAAGCTGATAGCGGTTGTTGGAGACGCGGAGTCAATTGCAACGGTAGACCACCGTCCATGAAGAGTCCCGTTTTCAGCACGTATCCGCGTTCATGTTTCTCGCCCGGTGCAATTTCAACGTGAAAACGACGCAGCGTCGTGGCGAGGAAGAGCTTTGCCTCCAGTACAGCCATGTTCATACCCAGGCAGATACGTGGACCAGCTTGAAAGTTTGGAAATTCGTACGCACTTGGATGCTTCGACATCCCCAACCAGCGTTCAGGTCGGAATTCCTGCGGGTCTTCACCCCAAAGTGAACCATTGCGACCCATGTACCACGGGCTGTAGACGATTTCAGCACCAGCAGGCACGAATGTACCATCAGGCAAATGGTCATCCTTGACAGCACACTTGACGTTGTACGGCACGGGTGGATACAAACGCAAGGCCTCATAGACGACAGCCTCGACATATTGCAGGCGTTTCACCTCCGTAAACGTGAAAGGCGTGAGATTTGCGCCGGTGTTTGGTTTGGTGGCTTCAAGTTCCTCGACAATTCTCTTTTGAACTCTTGGGTGTCTAGCGATGGCGTAAAAGCTGTATGTGAGGCATGCGGCCGTCGTATCTCGACCAGCGATGACAAATGTCAAGATGATGGAACGGAGCGTCTCAAATCCCAACAACGACGAAACCTCAGGTTCCCCGTGCCCCTTATCCTGATCATGGGTAGAATTGGCTGCGAGCTCTCGAGCCTTGCAAATGAAGAGGGACAGCAGATCCGACCGAGCGTTAACTTTGTCCTCAGACTCCTCGAGGCGACGAAGCAGGACAGTGTCAGCTACAGTGTGAATTTCACGGACGTACTGCCGAAACACTCGCTCGCTGGGCATGACCCAACGAAGCAGCTTGTAGTATTGCTTGACAAACAACCGTTGTGCACCGTGCTCATTAACCCAGTCCATTTGCCATGCGAAGTCGTTTGAATTTGGGACCTCGCTTAGTGGTAGACCAAACGCAACATCGAAGATGGAGTGTATCGTGAACCTTGAACTAATCTCCTGCATATCACAACGAAAGCTTCCATCAGTCGATTGAATTTCACCTCGCGTTTGAATTGCATCTGCATGTGCCGCCTTTAGCGTCTCCTCTGCGTGTCGAGTGAACACTTGTTCAGTAAACACACGGAAGTTGGCAGTAGTGAACACCTTGGCGGCCACTTTGCGCTGGAGACGCCAGCCAGCACCGCTATCAGGTGCTTGGGTGTGGTGGTTCAGGGCTAGGAACGAGTTTCCAAAGAGTTCCTGAAATGCGTCCAAAAACCCCTGTGGCTTCACGTAGTTGCTGAAATTTGTCGACAAGATGTGCTGTACGTCCTTCGGATTCGAGATCTGCATGCAGAATTACCGTTTAATTAATTGGCACTCCCTCTCGGGTCCCGAAAGAACAAGGGGCTTACGTAAATGGCACCATCGAAGAAAATATGCCACGGCATCTTCATCCGTCCTCCATATTGCTTCAAAAGATCCTCCTACTCCAATATTCAGCATGTAATACCAGCTAACTAGTGACAGTGACAGGATTGAATAGAAGTTACCAAGAAATGGTAGAGCCGATGAACATTCGTGGCGTATGCTGGCATACAGCCTAGTAGAAATACGCCTGGTGGCCCAGGTAGCGGAGCCAGGCCGCGAGCAATTCGCAGCTTGCGGTGCAATGCCGTCGATATGCTGGCCAGCAGCCATGCAACAACACAGGAAAACCCGAGAAGTAGGAGAGATGGCATCTAGGAGAGATGGTATCTTGGGTGGTTTGGAAATCTGGAACTGCAGACCGTTAGTACTGTACCCAACGTTAAGATGACTGCAAGTTACAGTAATTAGTAACAACTCAAAGCAATATGTGCCACATTGATTACCTGTGTATCCGTTTGGGTCGTCGAAGAGGGGGTAGTTTCCCATCGTGTGAGTACATTTAGCTGTTGCATTGGTGAACGAGCTTGGACGATAGACGTTGACTGTAATCCGACTACAGAATCCAAGTTGAATTTCTGACGTTGAGATCATGCATTCAATTGTAATCTAGCTATTCTTTGCACTAGAGTCCGCGAGTTAAAGCACGCGCCTTGAAACACATGATACCTGCTTTACTTTCGGCTCTTGGCGTCTCCTGAGCTATTGTGGCGCACTTGGATATCGATTGCCGACGCTTCCAAGACACACGGGAAGTCTGTCAAAGAGAAGGGATCCAGCAGGATGGTATCATCCAAGCAAAGTTGCTGTGCAATGTAATGTTAGCAAGTATCACATGACGATCAAAACACTCACCGTTTCATCTTGTTTGAGGTCGTACTCATCTTCGAGAAATGCTTTCAACACGGCAATAGTGTGGCCCTTCTTGAACTGATGATGTATACACAACATCAGCACGCTAAAGCCCTAGAACATGGCAAGTAAAGTGTACCTCATTCGACACTGTTGAGTCGTCTGGAAGTAAAAATGTAATCTACACACACCTCACACCTTTAGAGTCTGAATTATTGCAGCATTCACGTGAATGGACTCTTCTTGCAGTGCCATGACATGATCAAACTTACTCTCCTCGCCTCTATTCGTCGTCACATCCTTGCTAGCCGCACTTAACGACAGATTCAGCACAGGTTGCGGCATCTTGCACTAGTAGCGCCCCTTCCAGATCCACATGGCTACAATTGCACTTGGAAATCAACAGTTCTGTATGGTCCATTTAGCCCGCTAAAATGTTTCCGCACGCTCGGCGAGGAAGACCTGGACTGAAGCGAGGTGTTCGACGAGCTCCTGGTGTTCGAGCAGACTTTGACACGGCCATGCAGATCCTCATGTTCCAGGGCGAGAAGGTGGCGCGACTGTTGTTGGTGGATCCGATGCAGACGAGAAGCCAGCGAGCAAGACGCACCAAAACCCGAGAAATAACTCGCGCAGTCCCAGCAGGAAGCGAAGGCGAGTAGAGTCGTCACAAGCAGAATGGCCGCAGCATCCAAGTCCTCTGAGTAGCAATACACAGTCAAGTGAAATCTGGAGTCAATGGCCAAGTGGCCCGTTGGATGAAGAGGAGTCACAAGTGGTAGATGCCGATTCCAGCGCCCTTATAGATGATGTTATACACACTCTATTGAGCGTTGAGCGTTCCACCAACTGATGCCACTGGCCCTGACGAAGCATCAAAGCTGATCGAGATGCCACCGACTCCATAGTTTGCCTTGTCAGCTGCTGGACAACCCCAGGCGCTTTGAGAATCAACTCGGACAGGACGTAGTAGATTACAAAGTAGACGAAAACTGGAGTGTAGAATGTAGATTGTCTTGGAACCATTTGTCGTAAGCCGATGTTGATAGCATTACGTCGATATCCCTTCTAGGTAGTGTAAGGATGTTCCGTCCCATTTTGGCACTGGTTGATAGTGTAACTACTGTAGCTGCCACGCACGCACCAACCACAGCTAGGAGAGTCGCATCTTCATCAACTTCTAAGTAGGAAAATCTTCAATTGGACAACACAGACCTCATATTGTTGAAACGAGTCGTGTCAACACACGAGACACTAATGGATTATTTTCAACCAATCACAAACAAGTCGACTGTGTGTTTTATGCGACAAATCCACACTATTATCATTCTTCCTGTGAGTCAGATCGATTACGAGGGCACATCCAGGATTCTTCCTGTCGACAATTTTTACATCTAGGAAGACAAGATTCCAATCATACAAAGTGTTTAGTTACAGGACGCACAAAACAGCCGCACAGTGAAGTGATGGCGCCTCTTCTGAGGTCTGAACTTCGGTCGAGTAAATGCTTGGTCACGCCAGTGAAGTAGAACTCGGTTTGGTCCGTTCAGTCACAATGATGGCGGCCAGTTAACAAGGAGGAGGAAACAGATTTTGGCACACTAAGTTCCCAATGGGCAAAGGACGACAGAAGCACAGCAACGACAGAGGAAGGCGGTCTCGAGGGGATTAAAGTGTCGTGTCAACACATCAGTTTCGACTTGATGTAGTTCTCTACGTTGAGACACAGCATGTCGTCGACTCAGGCTAAGCTCTACGCTCTTGCTTGTATTGTAGTCTGCAAACCCATGAAACATGGCTGCGGATATGATAATTGCTATACGGTAATGTGCTGCGCTTAACGAAGGTTAGCTTTTTTTTCCTTCGAGTGATTACTCCTTTTGCATGTAATCCCAACGATGCTACCAGTATGTGTGGAGCTTGGAGGTGGGGAGGAGACCTCCCTCGCACCAGGTGCTACTTCGAGCTATTGTAGTCGTTCAACAAGTGGTGGTCAGGAAGTGTTAGCCCTACTCTCGCTGGTAAATTAGGGCAAGAAAAGAACTGCCGAGACTCTCGTGTTATGCTGTTGACTTTAGTGTCAGATCTGGCTTTCGATCTTCCTTCACCCTCGTAATCGATCTAGAAAATTGTCGACAGGAAGAATCCTGGATGTGCCCTCGCAACCGATCTCGCTCACAAACATTGATTACCATAGGAATAACTGGTATACCGATATCTTCAAATTTGTACATGAACCGGATCACCTTCCGTTCGAACCTGCTATCAACGGTGGAACGTCTATAAAGTGGTCAGTTCAGTTATTATTCGACTGCATTTGTGCTTCGAGAAGACACGATGGCAAGACACTACTTTTACGATTCGAGGTGACATGACGTCGGTACGGTGTCAGGTTGCGTGAGTCCAATTGTGGAAATCAGTGCCTCCACCATCTGTTTACACTATCCATGTGGTTGTGTTATTGCAGGAACCAAAACGATTACGCGGTGCGATCAAAAAATGTTGGACTCATAATCACAGACTGTGATTATTGTCTATAATTGTTTTTAACGGCAGACTGATTCGACTTCCTATGTGTGTTAGGGACTCCCTAAGAGGGAGTAACGAGTTATTAGACTTCTGAATATTCGTAACCAGGTTAATAACGCGTATGCGTAATAGAGCAACTAGAAATATTTCGTTTAACGATGTTCTGTTTCCTCGGACATGTAACGTCTTACATGTGTGTCCGACCACCACAAATTTGATGACAATTGTTCTCAAAGTTGGAAATAGATCAATTTTGATTGGCTATAATATTTTGTCGGATATGACAGTTTGCTGGATATGACAATTGCTATACGGTACGCTGACAGTTTTTTCAGTATACTTGTGGTCTCTGGTCTCTTGTGTAAGTACTACTTATTAAATAGTACAGTATCCGACTCTCATGATACACTTGAGACGCCGATCCAAGCCCATAGTCACACCGCGGCGGCTATAACTGCTGCATTTCTCATTCCGCAATTTTCCTCCGGCCTCAAGACCCAGCCAGCCATGCGTCTCTTCAACATGACCCTTGTGGTTCTTGCGACCGTCCTCCTTGCAAGTGGCACAGCAGTGTCAAAAGCCGACCAGTCCAGTGTGTTGAACGTGGACGTTGTTCACTCCTCTCGTGTTCTCGCTGGCGAGGACAAGAGTTTTCTTCGACGCCATCCAACCGAACACGACGAGGAAGAGAGGGGTGGCGGGGCTAATTTGTTCTCTGCGCTGAAGCAGCACAGAATGAAATGGGATTTGGATTACCGCTTGAAGGTGTTCGGGCGTTGGCGAGACTATGGAAAGTCCGTTGGCGATGCAGAACAACATGCGACAAAACATCTTGCTACAGAGTACGAAAACTTCCTGAATTCGCAAACGAGGTCGGGGTTAGAGATGAATCCGCTCCGAATCCACAGACTAAATTAGGGTGGGGGGCTCTATCACCTCGCTGCTTTCTACGTACCTGGGAAACTCGAACGCATTACTGAAGAAGAAAAATCGCCTATTGTTAGTTGATAACACAAATAGAGGTTCTCTTCAAACGACCACTTTTAAAAGCTTTTTAATCCGACCGAACTATCTGGAAAAATTGAACGTGTTAGATTCTCTTTAGAAAATATTATTCGCGCATAACTGTATTGATAAACTAACCTACCGCATAACATTAGTTATACCATACATTTTGTTATGCCATACAGTCCAAATTGGACGCATCATTTGTTATGACATACAAACCAGTCCTAAGCGACGTTTTCTCCTAAGCAAATTTTTATTTTAGCCAATCACAATGGTCTATTTTTATCATATGGCATTCACAAAAATACTAAGGCTTTGTTACCTCATCATCTAGACCTCGTATTACTGGCCAACCAATAGCATTTGACCTACCTTTTATATGCATATATAGGTTAAATTATAGTTAATTAGTAATTTGTATTACACGCCACATGACCTAATTAACTATAAATAAATCAGTCTAAAACTTACGCTAAATTGGCTATTAAGTCCCCTCAGACCAGGGACTAGTGAACCGTCGTTCACTTAGAGTTTGTATACTCTTGATAGCACGTTTCCTCAAGCAAGGTGCTCGTGTGACCGCGTCACAATGGCCGTCGCCTCTTGATCATCTATATATTGTTGTGAACTCCTAAAAGAGCACCAATGCGAAGTCGACAATAATTGAGTTTGCTCTAGTTTCAGAGGTCAACGAAAACAAGACACTTTTGGCAGCTATGCAAGAGTAGTGCACATCATTGCCTTTATTTCGCTGCCAGCCACCAGACCTACGTGACAGTAGTGTGGTCTACACCACCCACGAGTGAGTATCTAAAACGAATACTCACAGAAGTATATCTACTTCTAGAGGCGGTACCATTTCTAGGGTACCCCTCATGTAACCCTGTTATATCCTCCCCCACTTAGGGGATGTTTCATCCGAGGGTAGGGCAGGCTGGGCAACTGTCTCGGCCAATTAGTATCGAACATTTTTTCCCTCTGCTGCCCGACTTGCTCTGAGATTTGAGGTCAGGGCAACTTTGGTAGAACAATACCTGTCCAAAGGAATAGCAACGAATTGTTGGCTGGCGCCGATTCGCACCGTTTGCCCTTTGATTTATCAGTTTGCAATGGCGGAGCTACCGTTAGAGTGCCAAGAGCTAAGGGGTGAGCAAGCTGTTGCTGCGTCTGATCAGTGCCGTGCACTTTGAGACGAATCTCATGTAGCTCAGCAGTGTGGCTCCATGTCTAACGCCAAGAAGGACCAAGAGCAACCAAAATTTATTGCTATCGACAATCGCTTGCATGCTGTAGGCTGTAAAGTTTTTCCTGCCGTACCATCCCCAAATATTGCTGGGGCGAGACCTCTTGAGTAACGTGTCGTCAGTAGCACCAACCACACGATCGAATCCAGCAACACGTTGAAATCCGTCCGGCACAGCTTTCCATTCCGATTCGTCTCTCGGAAACCTAACAAAATATCCACCGTCGTCGTATAACACGCGGCATATTGCAAAGTACGCGCGTGAAGCCGTCGAAACACTCACTCCAAATTGCCCTGCTACATCTACCATAGATCCTCTTGAGCCAAGGTAGCGTAGTGTCAGTCCCATCTTCAGTTCCAAAGAGCACTTGGAGCTGTTACTCTCCGGCGCGTGTCCGTAGTAGTGTCTCCAACGGGATCTTAGCTGGTGCTGGTGGACTTCGCGCTGGTGGACGCGGGGCTGGTGCTGGACGTGGCGCGGGGCTGCTGACGGGAAGACGTCGGCTGTGGTGACTTTTTACCTGGTGCAGTTAATTTTCGTCTAAAATGCATAATATTTGTCGATATAAGATTATACAGTGGAAAAAATGCCCTACCTGCCCTGCCCTCGGATGAAACATCCCCTTAGGTTGGAAACACCCCCAACCAATGAGGAGTCAGGAAGAGATAGCCGCTTTCTTTCCTGTCCTTGTCGATACCCATCGACGAGCCACCGTTGTGGCTCTGAGACTTCATTAATCCTTTCGCGCTAACGCCAGCACCCGGGGTTCCCACGCCAACCTCTTCCATGATGCCGAAGAAGGCAAGTCTAAGACCGCTAGGTCGAAGAAGGCTAAGGCCAAGTCGAAAGTCAAGGCCGCTCCGCGCAAGGAAGCCCGCAATGCGGCTTCTGAGGCAGCCAGCAAGCCGACCGCTGCTGCTGCCAAACAAGGAGAGAGCCTGCGACGCGGTCACTCGCGCTCCTTGTCACCCGGCGACAGTCCGAACCCTCGGTTCGACTATCGGAACCACAGTCCTGGGGCAGAGTCACCTGTCTTTGATATCCCAGCTGTGACGATGTGCCTCTGAATTTTCTAGGCACACCCGCAGCTGCCCAGCCGGGACAACCCGTACACTGATTCGGACAAGAGATGATGGTTTTCGAGATGGGTATTGAATGGGACTCCTGGGCGAATTGATGGTTTGGACTTTGGGGATGCAGATGTTCGGTTACGGAGAGGCTCACAGGTTGGAAGCGTACGCCCTGAATGGGTACCACATTCAGGATGCAATACCGACGCTCAGTCCGACCGCCGACTCCTTGACGGCATGTATGCACGAGAAGGAAGCAAGTGCCCTCGGAGAACGTATCCCGAGGAGCAGCCTACCTTGACGGAGCTGAACATCACCCAAAACACCCTGAAACCCCAAGGTTTCCACAATTACGACCCTACCTACGCATGTAAACCCCAAGACTGTCTCCCTCATCCTGAAAGTTCGATCGCCTACCGGATATGAAGACTCCATCCGAAGTTATGCCGTGTACCCCGAATGTACATCCCGAATGACAATACATCCTGAATGGCCAAGCGACTGTCCAAGAACCCGATCGAAGCTCAAGTTGCCGAAGATAAGTTCAGTCCGGAAGTCAGTTTACTGACATTCAAGCGGAGTCAAGACAGTACGACCCAAGAGTATCGCAATCAGATGATTACACCGTGCAAGAACAAGACCCGTGCTGCCGATCTCAGAAGAGCCGAGACATCGCTGATGAGTGTATGCAGAGCCAAGTTCGACGTGACATTCCAAGTATAATGAGACCAAGTCTACCCGAGTGTGACCTCACGAAGTAAAGGAAGACCGCCAAAGAAGTACCAAGACTACCAAGATTGAAGAAGAATTTAGAATACCAAAGAGGTAGAAGATAATTTTAAACAGAGTTTGATTTGCGTTGAGAAGCACAAGTGTCTTCGAGTTCGCTTCGTATTGGGAAGCTTAAGTATCTTCGTCGCACAGGCAACCTAGGGAGGCCGCCGTACTTTTTAACACATCTCGTCAAGGAAGGACTACCTGGAGGACTGCTCCCATTAGGAGGGCCCCAGAGTGAGGACGTCCAAGGCCGCGCTAACTACGCGAAAACTCTCAGCACGTTCAAGTCGAATTAACTTGGGGACCAGTGGGCTTGAACACTCGGAGTGATCCAGTTATTTTATTTGCTAAGTTGCTAGTGGACACTCCGAGTGCCCCTTGCATTTCATATTCATTTCCCTGCGATCTTAGGAGGTTTGGTAGTGATCGCCCCTAGGATTTGACTGTTGATTACTGTGTGTTTAGGAAAGACATTCTATTGTTTCCCTCGAGCATTTCGAGGGTGGTGCGCGTAGGGCATCCCGAAATCTACCTGTATTCGGGCGTGCTAACTAACTGACAGGCTGCATATTGTATATTCAAACTCTGTATTATTTTAGGTTATCTTTTGGGAAGAAGGTCTTTACTCGTGATCTCTCAACCCACATTCAGGGCCCCCAGGATACGTACAACCTGGAAGTTCTTACATTTTCTGTGTGTCTATCTTAGGGATACAAATACCCGGTGAAACCCGGTCCGCCGAATTAATCGACACCTATAGGGATTGCACAAGGTCACACGCCAACCTGGATCGAGTCTAGTACTTGATCCAGGACCTGTACTACCCGAAAAGTCGGTTCTTTTCTAAGGACTACCCCCACTCTTCGGACGCGCTATACTTTAGGCGGTAAAGTGTTCACCCACTTTGCCACACAGCAATCATGGGATCAGAGTCTGGTGGGGACTCTCCTGGATCCACCGAGGATCTAACACCTTCACAGGAAGCTCCTGCACAGGACGCTCCTTCACAGGAGGCTCCTGTTGATGGTACTGTACCATCAGAGGCAAAGGCAGCTTCGACGAGCTCGCCTACCAAGAACCTTACCTTAGCTGAAGGCAAGGCTCGAGCCCAAGCTGCGCAAGCAGCTTCTCAAAAACGGGCTGATGAGAGCGCTGCTGGTGCTAAGAAGCGCGCAGCCCTGAGACTCCCCCTTGCGAGTCTGGTTTCTCGAAAGACTACCACAGTCTATTCGACTCTTTTTCGGATGAGGCCGAAGAGGAGGGGGCTGTCACCGAGTCCCATGAGATCTCCAACGATCTCGACGAGCAACAGGAGCGCTATCAAGCTACACAACTGCAAGGCGCCTCATAGGTAGCATCCTCTGCGCCTCCCACGTCGGTGTATCCCCGTGGATACTATCCACCGGATGGAGGGTCTCGGTCTCCTGTGTCCTTGGAGCACCTTAAGGCCCCTCGTGGTCTAAACCACGGGCGTACTTCACGTGGCGCCTATGAGCGTGCCTCGGTTCAAGGCGAACCACTATTTATCAACGACAGCGAGGCCGCTAGGTATGTGATGCTTGCACCACACCGAATTACGTTAAGAGAATTCACGAGTCTCCGGAAGAAACAGGAAGACCGTGGTGGTCCCATCCCCGTGTTGGGGTACCCTTGGGTACAGCCCGAGAACACCACAACCCAATCCCAGGCAGAAGACCTGTTCTGGAGATGAGTTTCTCTAAAGAACGTTACAGTTCAGAAGTTGAAAGAACTCCGAGAAGATCGTCTGCTGTCCTATGTCTTCGATCAGCGCGATCTTCACATTGAGTTTGCCCACGTAATCGCTAAGCGGCAACTCCACTCCGTCATGGAGGGACTTAGACAGTAGTCTAAGTCCAGCGCTCAAGATGAGCGCGAGTACAGTTCCGTCAATTCAGGGACCGTACACCGTAAGGAGGCTAAGAAGCCGCGGGCTACTTACGCCCCGGCCGTTGCAGATCCCAAATCTCAACAGCATCCGGGCAGTCAACCCGGAGCCGGTCTTCCGGCTCCCATAAGTTCTGTGACGAGGGGTAACCCCGCCACTTCACTAGCAGCTGGCGCTTCCCAGAGCGCCGCCGCACTTGGACGACCCGCTCCACATGGTAGTGGAGCTTGCCGTTCCGATCAAGGAGGGCAGGAGGAGCTCTCGCACGTTTGAGTACAAGGCCTCTCCTCAGCATTATCCTTCTGGATCCTCAACTTCGGGTCGGGACTCTGTGGGGTCCCTGTCAGGCGACGAGTTCCGTCAGCTTCGAGATCGCATTTATGCGATCGAGATAGCCCTTGGGCTTGGGCCAGGTGGTCAGGCTGCCTCTTAGGCTGGCAAGGCGGGGGCCCTTGAGGTCCTTCATCGAGATTTGGACGCTCTTGGTCGTGAGACTCACGAGCTCCATGGGCGCGTTGACTGCCGAGTTCCGGCTTCCTCCCTAAAGGAACTCCGTCGAGGCTTAGACGCTCTAAGCCATGAGGTGCATGGTCGGATGCCCACTTATGAGCCGCAGCGGTACTCGTACTACCCGGCTTACGGGTATAGTTCTTAACCGAGCTCTTCCCACTCTGTACCGTCATACCCTTCGTTTGATTCTCGTGGGTACCAGCCTGTGTATCAGTCACAGGCGTCGACACCGGCAGCTCCGGTTGTCCAGAGGACTCAGCCTCGTTTCGAGGAGGTGAGTTCTCACGTTGGTCTTCCTCCGTCCGAGAAGGAAGACCCAGTGGATTGTGATACCGCTTAAGACGCACCACGTAGAACGTCGGGTGCGTCACCATTGACTTTGGGAGGTCAATGGTGCACGCCGCGCCATGTATGGCCAGGACCGCAAAGGGTCCAATGAAGCGGTGCATCAACTTGTTGTTCTCTACAGAGCTAACCACCTTTGGCGCTAGGTTTTTAGTGTCTAACAGGGCTAATTCACCGGTTTTAGAACAGTTAAGTGCCCTCTTCCTTTCTTATCAGAGTACTCTTTCTGTTTGTATTGGGCCGATGCCATTGCATCTCTAACCCGCCTGATTAACGTCAGTCTGTCGTCTGTGAACGACGACAATTGTCTTCGTAAAGACTCGGGCTCAATGTTTGAGACCAGGGAGGAAAAGGCTTTCCGAGCCTCCCCCCACTTACGATGGAGGCCTCGACGCCTCCCCGCAAAGTTAGCGGCACCTGGGGTGTCGTAACCCGTTCAAGTAGAACGGGGTAGACCCCGTTGATGCGTGTACCGCATGGTTGAGTGCAAACTCAACCATAGGCAGCTGATCCGACCAGGACCGAGGTGCTTCCGCGCAGATACTGCGAAGAGTATCATCGAGCACGCGGTTGACGCGCTCTGTCTGACCATCCGTCTGCGGATGGTCCGCAGTTGGCGTCGTCAACTTAGTTCCAAGTAGCAGGAACAGGGTATCCCAAAACGCCCCTGTGAAGCGTGTGTCTTGGTCAGAGACGATAGTCTCTGGTAGAACATGATAGCGGAACACGCTATCGAGGAACAGCTGTGCAGCTTGTTCCCCGGTGACCGTGTCACGTACTGGAGCAAGATGCACCATCTTGCTCAAACGGCAGACAAACACCAATATGCCGGTGTTGTCCTTGTCATCGGCCGGCAGGCCGAAGACGAAGTCAAGGCTCATCGACTTCCAGCAATCTGCTGGCACAAGTAGGCTCTGCAGTGGAGCCGAGGCGTGGCCCGAAGGCTTCACCCTCTGACATGTTTCACATGTCTTGGCATAGTGTGCCACCCACTTATACATGCGGGGCCACCAAAATGGCTGGGAGACCGTTTGGTAGGTCTTCTCTCGGCCAAGGTAGCCATCATCCGCCTCTATAAGTATATCATACTTCAGATCCTCGTCGTTTGGAATGACAACCCGAGGAGGATCTCCAGGGTCTACTCTGTAGTGGTGTAACCCATCGGCCAGCTCATAACGATGGAGCTGCGCCCGCTGCCAGGCGAAAGCCTGTCGCCCTTGGCGTCCTTGTCCTCGGAGTGGAACCGCGCCATGGGTGTGTAGTTCTTGTCCTCCAGGGCCAGGACTGGCGCTTGCTGCAAGCTCGCATTGATGCTGTCAAACGCATCTAGGTGCTGTTGCTCCCAGACCCAGTCGGCATCCTTCTTTAACAGATCCGACAAGGGTCGAGCAAGTTCAGCATACCCTGCGCTGTACTTATGGAGGTAGTTGGCTAAGCCCTACCACTTCCGTAGATCCTTCTGTGACCCTGGGGGTCAGCCAAGCCGCTATGGCCTTGACCTTCCCTGGATCCGGCGCGTACGCCGACCCTGCTGACAAAGCAGCCGAGGACTTTTATCTCCTCAGCTGCAAAGACGCACTTGTCGATGTTGGCATAGAGCTTGTTGGCTATCATGACCTCAAACACTCGACGGAGGTGCATTAGATGCACATCCATAGCCGTCTGTCCACCTTCGGCACGGCTATGGACGAATATGTCGTCAAAGTACGTCTGAGCGAACGTACGCAATGGTCTAAACAGTCGTGTGACCAAGCGATTGAACGTCGCTAGGGCATTCGACAGCTGTGGTATCTCTAGCCACTCCCAGAGCATCCCGCTCGGGGTGCTCACTGCGGTGAGAGGAATGTCACTCTCCCGCATCAGGATCTGGTAGTATCCGTCTACCAGATCCAGGGCACTGTACAGCGTACAATCCGACATGTTGTTCAACAACACGTCCTTGCGATGGGTCGGCGTCTGTGCCGGTACCGTCGCATTGTTCAGCTTGTTGTAAGCGTGAACCAGACGCCGCTTCCCGTTCGGTTTACGAACGCAGAAGGTTGGCGTCGAGTGCGCGGACTTCGGCTCCCGCACCATGCCCGACTTCGCCTTCTCGGAGAAGAAGGCATCGATGACCTCGCACTGCTCGCGAGGTAGAGGCCACTGTCTCGTGACACAATACTTTGTGCTAGGCACTAGGACAATATCGTGTTGTACTACCCGATCCGGTGGGAATTGGGGTGGTGGGAGTTTCGACACCACATTCGAGAACTCGTTAACGAGAGGATACACTGGATCCTCCGGGTTCTTGAGGATCTCAGAACCCAAGCGCGTAGCACGCTGATTCGTGAACCCCTCGAGGGCATCCTCCTCCGTAATGGACGAGGAGCACCGTCTCCGCAATCTCTCCGGCCTTCATCTCGGCCAGGAAGTCCTTCATGGACAATTCCTCGAGGTTCAGCAGTGCTGCTGCCTCAGGCAGTGCCTCCAGATGGACGGCACCTGCCTTCACTTGACGACCGGACACGCCGTCGAAGACATGGTATTGCTCTTCGACCGGCCGTACCGGTGGAGGCTCAGACTCCTAGTGTGGTGCTTTGTTATCGACATAGGAGGTGCTCAACGACACCTCTACACTCGTACTGGTCTTCTTGACCCCGCGCGTGGAACTACGTTAACCACGCTAGAGACGCATGCTGCGCTCTCGTTCATGTTCTCGATCTCCTCGACCTTGCGTGGAACTATGTTATCCACGCCGGAGGCGCCCTCAGCGTCCTCCCCAACAGCCTCAGCTGTTTGCGGACCTACGTTACCCGCCTGTGGATCTATGTTACCCACACAGGAGACGCCATCAGCGCTCTCATCAGCAGTCTCTGCTGCTTGCGGACCTATGTTACCCGCCTGGTCCGTGCTGTCCGGCACTGCCACAGTCGAAGCCCATACGGCGCGACGACTTTCAGCGTTGGGACTTGCCTTCGTGGCGATCCCACACGCTTGGCAATGAGCCTTGGTCTCACGACCGGTTGCGAGGCTCATCGCAACATCTTCATTGGAGTCAGCTACTCCTAGTACTTCTTCAGGTGTGTAAGCGCCTTGGCGACCATCTCTGGCGCCCCAGTCCCGGACAGAGGTGGGAACTTTACTCACCAAAGCTCTGTCGGAGACTGCGGGCCGGTTAGCCTCAATGACTTTGTCGCGCCAATCGAACCAGGGCTCGTGCTTTTCGAGCCACGGCATGCCCAGGATCAAGTCGTACTTGTCCATGTCTAGGACAAGGAACGACTCCGTGCTGTCTAAGTCCTCAAACTTTACAGCCAGGTCCATCCGGACCCCAGGTATGTTAACCACCGTACCATCGGCCAGTCTCACCGAGACCTGACCCCTGCCTTCGCTTTCACGAAAAGCGTCGGCATACTTGTCGCCATTCCGTGCGACCGTCTGGCGTCGAGCAAAGTTCGTCGACGCCCCAGAATCAATCAGGATTCTGAAGGGATCTCCATATCCCCGTACACTAGCAGTCCACCGCTGCTCTTCCCCGTCTCGAGAGCGCACAGGCTCTCAGGGACTAAGCCTACATGGTGTGCGCTGTCCGCACTCCTACCATGGCTTCCCTGTAGGGCGCCCCACCCCTACTGGTGACCCCTGTTCCCCTGGTTCTTGGGTCGTGGCTTCTGCCACGGGCCCCTCGAGCCCCTAGGTTTGGAAGGGAACTTCCTTTGCCCTCCCGCAGGGCAAGCACGTTGTATGCACCCGAGCTTCCCACATCCGTAGCAACGGATGGAACTCGGTACGGCCGTACCCAGTTCCATAGGTACCGGCCCTGTGCTAGCTCCAGCTACTGGAGCTCCTTGCACTGCGCCTGACGACGCATTGTGGCCTTGCCACACCGACGTAGGAGTACGAGTCTGTCGGTGGCTGTACTCCTCTTGGAGGGCGATCTGGATCGCCTCCTCCATAGTGTTCGCATGCACACGGAACAACTGTGTGCGGGATGGACCCACCTTCAGGCCATCCATGAACACTGTCACCTTGATGTGTTCAGGTAGGGGGTTCCCCACCAGAGATGCAGCGAGTACTCGCATCTCTTGGATGTACTCATTCAGCTCCCGTTTTTCCTTGTTTATAGGCAAGGAAGCGCGAGCGCTGGCGATACTCATAGTTCGCCGGGACGAAGGCGGCTCTAGGCTGTTGACACAGCTGAGCCCAGGTTGTGAAACAACTCGGCGTTGTCGCCTCGCGCGTGCACGCCCAGGTCTTCGCCCGACCTCCCTGGTGGGACAGAGCAAAAGCGATCCGAAGTCGCTCGGTCGAGATGAGAGCCGCGTCCATCGCGAGCTCTACTTCTCTGACCCCGAAGTGGAGGTTCTCTCCCTCCTTCCCCTCATAGGGGTTAACCTTAAGCCTCAACGGCTTAGGTTGGGCTGGCTTCATCTCAGCCACAGGGCCTGCAGCCCTGTACGTGAGCGATAAGCCCTCACTCGTACGTGTCGAACGCCTTGATGCCTTCGACCTGCTCGGCCAGCGTAGCAGCCACCAAGCTTCGGAGGTCATCTCCTCCAAAGATGTCCACCATCTTCCGAACCGACTCAAACTAAGTGTCGGTCAAATGAATGAACTCCCCTCTATCCATCCTGGCTTACCTTGTAGGAGCCACAAAGGATTCAGGTAGTCAATCTACCCGCGTAGGCGTGGATTGACTACAAGTGCTACCAAGTGTGACGGGGTCACACGAGCATCTTGCTTGAGGAAGCGTGATATCAAGAGTATACAAACTCTAAGTGAACGACGGTTCACTAGTCCCTGGTCTGAGGGGACTTAATAGCCAATTTAGCGTAAGTTTTAGACTAATTTATTTATAGTTAATTAGGTC
Organism: Phytophthora palmivora; assembly: GCA_008079305.1. Taxonomy (NCBI): domain Eukaryota; phylum Oomycota; class Peronosporomycetes; order Peronosporales; family Peronosporaceae; genus Phytophthora; species Phytophthora palmivora. The sequence goes on along the minus strand of VOQZ01000230.1, from coordinate 132,407 downwards.
ATGTGGCGTGTAATACAAATTACTAATTAACTATAATTTAACCTATATATGCATATAAAAGGTAGGTCAAATGCTATTGGTTGGCCCTCAGCCACCAGACCTACGTGACAGTAGTGTGGTCTACACCACCCACGAGTGAGTATCTAAAACGAATACTCACAGAAGTATATCTACTTCTAGAGGCGGTACCCTTTCAGGGGTACCCCTCACGTAACCCCGTTACGTCAAACATGGTCTATAGTATCGTGCTGCATTTTGGTAGTCGGTATCATGTATCATGTCGGATACTGGTTTAGAGTTGGCAGTTCCACGAGATAGTTTCCGTCTTGGCACATGCAATTCTCTCAATCGCATATCGTGTTAGAACCTGTATTACGCTGATCGCATCATAGCATGTCGTACCTACCATCACCATGCTATACCAACATCGTGTTGATCTTCGTTTTGTGTTGCTCTGTATCGCCTAGTTTTAGTTCCAGTGTCGTGGCAGTATAATATCAATATTGTGCTCGTCTCTGTTTTCTCGCTCCCATTATTGTGTTGCTTGATACTTAGTGGTTGGTCCACGTATAGCGTACGCGACCCATTGTTATAGTCCTAGTCTCGTGTGCTGCGCATGGAGTTGGACTACAGATCGTGTTAGTCTCGTCATTATGTATCGTGTTTTCTCATTAATTCCACCAGCTACCGCTTTTGGCTTTTCTCTTAGCACACATGTCTCTTCAGTCGTATAATCCCTATGGTTTTACTAAACTTCCCCCTCGTCGGTCGCTGCCCATGATAATCCCAGTGTTAAGAAGCATCGTTATATCACTAATATTTTCTTTTTTTATCCTAGTCGTCGTGCCTGTATTGTTTTGTGAGGGAGATCAGTATCACGTTAATCCTTTTCGATCATGGTCAATGTCTTGGCCTGGTCACCTCTGTTTTGTAGATCCTAGCCTCGGCCATAATTGTATTGTGTCACAATTGTACATATGTTGTGTCAATTTGGTCAAATAGTCTCATACAAAGCAGCAAAAAGGGTATAATCCAATATAGAAATGTCACTCAATAAATTTTGACCAATCATAAGCTTCTGCATCAATCATCTCTGAACTACCGTGCTTCCTCACACCAAAAACATCGTTGCGTATTCTATAGTGTTCGTTAAGGTGTTCGTGTGTTGTCTGCGCCTAGTCTGCCTTCCGTGTCGCATTCTCGCAGCACACGCTATTCTCGTTTTTACGTCGCGTGTTTTTTTAGAAACAAAGCTATTGTCTTAGAAAGGACTCACTAAGAGTGCAATATGTTGGCCACACCAAATGACTGCAGTACGTACGATTATGTTGACCACATCATCCGAATATTGGCCAACCGGGACCGCCTTTGCTCGACACCAAAATAGCCAATCAGGGCCAAGCTCGGCGTATTCAAGGCCGATGGCGAAATCGTACTTATGGCAGGTGCTAGCTAAGAAGCTGACTGACGGACGGGCTGACGGACACAGGACTCGAGTTAACGTCTTCAATAATGTGGAGTAGTATGTTGCTCAGCATGGCGTGTATGACGAGAAGCTCTGTGTGAAATGGGAAGATGCTGATGCTGATGTCACTCAAGAAGTTTCGGACATCTTTAATCTGGACGAGCTCAATGATGCACTAGACGATATTGCTTTGGTTGATGAGTAGAAACCTAGGTGTAACATACGCAATAATGCATAACTTTTTGTCGATTTGAGGGGGCACAGTTAAACAGTACCCGGAATATTAATCAGGTATTTCCGTTAGATTCCATGGATCCTCGATCTGTTTCACTGCCAAGATCCGCATAACTGGATCTTGCTTCACGAACTCGCACAGTTCCTTGAGATGGTACAGGTTCTCTATATCTCAATCTAACCAACCTGGTCTGGATCTGGATCTGCGTCCGATGTGATCTTCATTATCGCCCTCTGTCTTCTTCCGTGATAGTTTCTTTTTTGGCTTCTTATTAACGGATTTAGACGTTGACGGATCCGTGGGTGGATATTCTGTAGGTTTAACGGAAGAGCCGGCAAATCTATATGGTTCTGCTTTCACCTTCCGTTGTTTTGTTGACGGATCTCGACCTGCGACTAGATCCGCCGGAGTCCCCATGAGGACCTGTGGAGGTAGAGGTTTATCTTCTTGATCTGGATCTAGATCCAGATCACCCTCACTTCCGTCAGCGGAGTCCCTCCTAGCCCTCTGCTGATCCGCGGATTTTGATTCGTTCAGCGGCATCATCGTCGATCCGAGGTCCGATGACGCTTGTTCCTCTTGTTCAACCTTCACTTGCACATCACCTTGAAACTCACGGTGAATTCCGGAGTCACCAACAGATCCGGGCACGCGCACCATTGTGGTATAGCGGGATCAGCGAAATCTGCGAGGTTGCTAGATTAAGCTTCCCATCAATGCCCGGACACCGACTAACGAAGGCGGCCCTCCAATGAATGATCCGCGATCTGCTGAACTTGCTCACCTTGTGTACCCGTCGGTTGGGCTGGGTCTTCCTCTCTTGGTGACTGCTAAGTTGTTCGATCTGTGTTGGTTGAAGGTCTTAGCGTGACGTTGGGATCGTAGAGTAGTGTGGGAGTATTCACACCACTCGCCGGTAGTATATCCGGCGTCCAAGCGATTAGATCAAGCTTGGATCCGGCGGCCTAGATCTGGATCTGGTCTTGTAGTAATTCCTTTAGTGTTGTTGTTCCTTTCCTTGAGGTTCTTCGATTGTTTGGCGCTTCCTATAGCGCGATCTTGATAGTTGAGATACCGAGGATATACCGGCTAAGCTATTAATACCGGATCCTGACTCTGTACTTAGGGTATGATACTAGGAGGTTGGATCTAGCCAATATATTATCTAGATATTATCAACCACCCTAGATTTACACACCTAACGCGCTATTAACACCGTAGAGCCAATGTAGTTCCCGATTCCAGCAGCGTAGCGAAGCACTTGTGTAGTACAATGCAAATTCGGTTATGATTTAATGTTAAGACCTATCCCATCCTGCTTGACGACACATCGACTGATTACGCCATCCTATCCCCTGGGCGGATTCTAGTATGCAGGCCGTTCTTGGACTTCACAAATATAGGCTGCGATCCACATCCTTGTATTTAGATCTAGATCACCCGTTCCCATAACATGTATAGACATATCGCCTCACCCATCTTATCGTTACACAAGCCCCACATCATCCATATCCACATATAGTTCTTCCAACCTTCCGGCTCTGGGTGTATGTGCAGATCGTACGCCGATCCGTCCATCACGTCCCACCCAGGGTGCCACTTATCTCCTTCAATCTAGTCATTAAACTGAATCTATGACTAGCTTCATCCACATCAGCCCGTCCTTCAATCTAATAACATCACGTCTGATCCAATCACGTCCGATCGGATCTTTCCCAGATATTCCACTGCCAAATCATTCAAATCCACTTGACCACAGATCCATAGGCCTGGATCTAGATGCCCGAGGTAAATCCCAAATATTAAGTGATCTCGGAACACACGGATCTAGTTGAGGGTCCCGATCCATTGACCTGGATCCAGATTTTTAGATCCCGCAATATAGGTCCAAGTTGCATGCATCATAACCTCGTCACCACCTTCCTCCACTTTATTCACTTCCACACAGTATGCATCTCCATGTCCATTCCCAACACATAGACGGGTCCCAAATAACCGCTTGACCCCGACGTAATATATCTAGATCATTGATCATCAAGATCTGGATCCCCAATCGCGTATCGCGGATCCACGTTTCATGACTTCCTATATCGTGACAACCGAGCATTCAAGTCATTTCGTAAATTCATAGTGATCCACTTCACCACACAAGAGATGGGATTGTACTATGATTTGACAGAAGCTAGGAAGTATGAAAAGCTTCAGATCGATGCTAGTTACGCTTCAGATGTTGGTGATATTATCTCGGTCAGTGGATTTACAGTATTCTGCAATGGTCAATTGATATCAGCAAAGAGGAACATTGGCAAAGAGTACGTGTGAGGCGGAGTTGATTGCAGCTAACACAAGGTTGCCTGATGCTGTCTGTATTGAACAACTGATAGATGAGATGGAACTTCCGAGAGATAACACAAATATATTTTGTGATTCGAGCAGTGCTCGAGAATTAATGAACATGCCGGAAAACACTGACGGGTAACACAACTCAGAATCAAATACCTCAGGAATAGGCGAGTACCTTGCGGAAAGAAACGTGAAAATCGGGTCAATATCAACAAAAGCTAATGTTGCGGACACGATGACGAAGCCTTTGCCTAGCGAGGCATTTAGGCGACACCGAGAGATGCTAGGGGTGCGTGAACTTGGTGACACTACAACTAAAGAGAATATCCTCAGTCAATGGGAGGGAAAACCACCTGTCAAGAAGACGGCGAGAGAAACGAAGGAACAAAGTCATAGTAATGAGCGCCACAATGTGATATGAAGAAACAGGGTGCGAGTGTTCTGAAGTGTAAAGTCCAGATAAGGGGGTAATTGGGACCTGAGGTTAAGGGCAGCAAGACATGATGTGATGTATGTTCGTCTGCTACTGATAGTGAATGACTATTGATGAATTAGGGATGGCGAGTGGATTTGAAGTTGAGAAGAGAGTATGAGAAACGGGTGAACAAGTGAGTGACTTCTATATATGGGACGGACCACAAAGTTGAGACTGGTCGTCGGATAATCTTCGGATTCGTCTTGCGCAGAAAGAAGACTACAGTCATTGTGGAATTTGCTAAGCTACGAATAAAGCTTTTGGCATTCCTACTCACAAGTAGGAGCTGCGCCAGGTGAAGTAGTTACCTCGTTAGTGACTACTGATCATATAAGATCGTCAAAGTCATCTTCGAGGCTGGTCTGCTGCATGCTAGTAGGACTGGGAGATGTTCCGGATACTCCCTAAAATTGTTACGGACACCCTGGATAGAAACAAAATAGAAATGTTTATATCTGAACAGATAGGACATAATACATACGAAAGTGAGTTATGAAGAAATGAAGAGCACATATCTAGAAACGTGAGTTACCTGTTTGGAAACAAATCTTCAAAAGCTGGAATTCGTTGCGTGCTGTCTTGCATTTCCTGAAAATGTTGCTCTCTGTCAGCACGAAGTTCAGACATTTCTCAGATGGACATCTCCCTTCGGTTCCCGTTTGGAACAGATCCTTTCCGAGACTATATGGCGTGATTGGTTGTAGCCTACAACTTATAGGGTTCTTAAAACTTGCCAAATCATGGGTACAAGTTTTGGAAGACATGAAATTCCGCCTGCGACCAGTTGCTTTTGCTTTCACTTCATTTGCCTTCATACGTGCACGTTGTGCACGAAGGTCTTTGATTGGTAGAGGTTGTTTAACTCTTGGTATCTCTGGCACAGGTGTATGCGACCGATCATTCTACAAATGAGAATGAAAATCTAATGGCCACAGACTTCCTCCGGTTTCGAGAAGGTTGGCCAATTTATGGATGCACGCTAGACCTATTGTCTTTGTGTTAGTTCCGGAACAATTGGTGTCACAAGTTCTACGGCGAATAAGTATTTGGCATTGTTTCAGTATATTTTCAAAACTCCACCTTCGTAAAAAAGTTTACGCAATGCTTTCGTTATTCGAGCCGCTTCAATAGCAACTGGCTGTTCGTGACCTTCAATACTTTTAGTCCACGACAAAGTCATTCTCTTGTAAACTGTAAGATGAGCGCAAGTCGAATTGAGAAGTCATAATTTCATTGCTGAGTGATATCCTTCTACCCTAGGTTGAATGCAAGCCACAATGAGAGATAAATTTCGTCCAGCAGTGCACAATTTTCCATTTCCAAATATCCAACCCCGTTCCATCTATATAATTTGCCTCGACCAGGCTTAGCACATGCAAGTACTGTCGATGGCCTTCGTATTCATCCACCGACTTCGAATATATAAAAGCTAGAAAAGCTTCAACATTTTTTAGGTTCTCGTGAATCAACTTGATCTCCGTCTCTCGAGAGTGTCTAATGTTTCTAGAACCTGCCGAGACTCTATCATGTTTCAAGTGTGGTAGATTCACGTATAGCTTTAAAGCAACACCTAACTCTTATCGGACAGTTGGAGCTTCAAAATTGCCTTGAACAAAAGAACACGTGCACAACCGCCGCCACTTCTGCCGATTCGGAGGATTATCCGTGGGGTATGTATCCCATCTAACCAAAGTATTCAACGCCAATGATTCCTTTGTACTAACTCGCAATGGAAAGTTCCCCGAAGAGTTGGCACCCAAAGCACGAACTTGACGAACATCCTTTTCACGCCCTAGAACGAACGTTGGTTGGTAGTAAGGATATCATCTCCGGCGCGGATGAATCTCTCCCCCAGTTTAGCAACAGTACGAGCTTTCGCTTTTTTCCAGGATGCACTTGTGCTCGAGACACCAGATTGTTCAGCGGGGTTCTGTCCTTCCATTAACGATGATGTTTCTTTCGTCTGACGCTTACTTTGTGTAAGTTATAGTGAAGAAGATTGGCTGTGATGAGCGATTTAGAAAAAATCTCACAGGGTAAGAAGTCGAGGAGGGTGAAACACAATAGCAGTTGGTATATTAGAAATTCTCTATAAGGGGTGTCCGGAACAGCCCCGTAGGACTCTGTAATTACGACACCATGAAATGGCTGGTTTGCAAGACGTGTACCGCATTGCCCTTGTCCTAAGCAAAGTGTAACGTACTGAGGATAACGAACAATCCTGAACATTAGTTATTAAAACCTAGGAATTATGTAGCTTACGAGATATTGCATTTTGATCACATGTCATCGTGTGAATTGGTGGCGTATCCGTCACCGCCATTGATATACCTGTTGTTCCTACGAATCCAACTAGTTGGTCAATAGCTCAGTGAATTGTTGAATGGCTGTAAAGGGGTTACATGAGGGGTACCCCTGAAAGGGTACCGCCTCTAGAAGTAGATATACTTCTGTGAGTATTCGTTTTAGATACTCACTCGTGGGTGGTGTAGACCACACTACTGTCACGTAGGTCTGGTGGCTGAGGGCCAACCAATAGCATTTGACCTACCTTTTATATGCATATATAGGTTAAATTATAGTTAATTAGTAATTTGTATTACACGCCACATGACCTAATTAACTATAAATAAATTAGTCTAAAACTTACGCTAAATTGGCTATTAAGTCCCCTCAGACCAGGGACTAGTGAACCGTCGTTCACTTAGAGTTTGTATACTCTTGATATCACGCTTCCTCAAGCAAGATGCTCGTGTGACCCCGTCACACTTGGTAGCACTTGTAGTCAATCCACGCCTACGCGGGTAGATTGACTACCTGAATCCTTTGTGGCTCCTACAAGGTAAGCCAGGATGGATAGAGGGGAGTTCATTCATTTGACCGACACTTAGTTTGAGTCGGTTCGGAAGATGGTGGACATCTTTGGAGGAGATGACCTCCGAAGCTTGGTGGCTGCTACGCTGGCCGAGCAGGTCGAAGGCATCAAGGCGTTCGACACGTACGGGTGAGGGCTTATCGCTCACGTACAGGGGCTGCAGGCCCTGTGGCTGAGATGAAGCCAGCCCAACCTAAGCCGTTGAGGCTTAAGGTTAACCCCTATGAGGGGAAGGAGGGAGAGAACCTCCACTTCGGGGTCAGAGAAGTAGAGCTCGCGATGGACGCGGCTCTCATCTCGACCGAGCGACTTCGGATCGCTTTTGCTCTGTCCCACCAGGGAGGTCGGGCGAAGACCTGGCGTGCACGCGCGAGGCGACAACGCCGAGTTGTTTCACAACCTGGGCTCAGCTGTGTCAACAGCCTAGAGCCGCCTTCGTCCCGGCGAACTATGAGTATCGCCAGCGCTCGCGCTTCCTTGCCTATAAACAAGGAAAAACGGGAGCTGAATGAGTACATCCAAGAGATGCGAGTACTCGCTGCATCTCTGGTGGGGAACCCCCTACCTGAACACATCAAGGTGACAGTGTTCATGGATGGCCTGAAGGTGGGTCCATCCCGCACACAGTTGTTCCGTGTGCATGCGAACACTATGGAGGAGGCGATCCAGATCGCCCTCCAAGAGGAGTACAGCCACCGACAGACTCGTACTCCTACGTCGGTGTGGCAAGGCCACAATGCGTCGTCAGGCGCAGTGCAAGGAGCTCCAGTAGCTGGAGCTAGCACAGGGCCGGTACCTATGGAACTGGGTACGGCCGTACCGAGTTCCATCCGTTGCTACGGATGTGGGAAGCTCGGGTGCATACAACGTGCTTGCCCTGCGGGAGGGCAAAGGAAGTTCCCTTCCAAACCTAGGGCTCGAGGGGCCCGTGGCAGAAGCCACGACCCAAGAACCAGGGGAACAGGGGTCACCAGTAGGGGTGGGGCGCCCTACAGGGAAGCCATGGTAGGAGTGCGGACAGCGCACACCATGTAGGCTTAGTCCCTGAGAGCCTGTGCGCTCTCGAGACGGGGAAGAGCAGCGGTGGACTGCTAGTGTACGGGGATATGGAGATCCCTTCAGAATCCTGATTGATTCTGGGGCGTCGACGAACTTTGCTCGACGCCAGACGGTCGCACGGAATGGCGACAAGTATGCCGACGCTTTTCGTGAAAGCGAAGGCAGGGGTCAGGTCTCGGTGAGACTGGCCGATGGTACGGTGGTTAACATACCTGGGGTCCGGATGGACCTGGCTGTAAAGTTTGAGGACTTAGACAGCACGGAGTCGTTCCTTGTCCTAGACATGGACAAGTACGACTTGATCCTGGGCATGCCGTGGCTCGAAAAGCACGAGCCCTGGTTCGATTGGCGCGACAAAGTCATTGAGGCTAACCGGCCCGCAGTCTCCGACAGAGCTTTGGTGAGTAAAGTTCCCACCTCTGTCCGGGACTGGGGCGCCAGAGATGGTCGCCAAGGCGCTTACACACCTGAAGAAGTACTAGGAGTAGCTGACTCCAATGAAGATGTTGCGATGAGCCTCGCAACCGGTCGTGAGACCAAGGCTCATTGCCAAGCGTGTGGGATCGCCACGAAGGCAAGTCCCAACGCTGAAAGTCGTCGCGCCGTATGGGCTTCGACTGTGGCAGTGCCGGACAGCACGGACCAGGCGGGTAACATAGGTCCGCAAGCAGCAGAGACTGCTGATGAGAGCGCTGATGGCGTCTCCTGTGTGGGTAACATAGATCCACAGGCGGGTAACGTAGGTCCGCAAACAGCTGAGGCTGTTGGGGAGGACGCTGAGGGCGCCTCCGGCGTGGATAACATAGTTCCACGCAAGGTCGAGGAGATCGAGAACATGAACGAGAGCGCAGCATGCGTCTCTAGCGTGGTTAACTTAGTTCCACGCGCGGGGTCAAGAAGACCAGTACGAGTGTAGAGGTGTCGTTGAGCACCTCCTATGTCGATAACAAAGCACCACACTAGGAGTCTGAGCCTCCACCGGTACGGCCGGTCGAAGAGCAATACCGTGTCTTCGACGGCGTGTCCGGTCGTCCAGTGAAGGCAGGTGCCGTCCATCTGGAGGCACTTCCTGAGGCAGCAGCACTGCTGAACCTCGAGGAATTGTCCATGAAGGACTTCCTGGCCGAGATGAAGGCCGGAGAGATTGCGGAGACGGTGCTCCTCGTCCATTACGGAGGAGGATGCCCTCGAGGGGTTCACGAATCAGCGTGCTACGCGCTTGGGTTCTGAGATCCTCAAGAACCCGGAGGATCCAGTGTATCCTCTCGTTAACGAGTTCTCGAATGTGGTGTCGAAACTCCCACCACCCCAATTCCCACCGGATCGGGTAGTACAACACGATATTGTCCTAGTGCCTAGCACAAAGTATTGTGTCACGAGACAGTGGCCTCTACCTCGCGAGCAGTGCGAGGTCATCGATGCCTTCTTCTCCGAGAAGGCGAAGTCGGGCATGGTGCGGGAGCCGAAGTCCGCGCACTCGACGCCAACCTTCTGCGTTCGTAAACCGAACGGGAAGCGGCGTCTGGTTCACGCTTACAACAAGCTGAACAATGCGACGGTACCGGCACAGACGCCGACCCATCGCAAGGACGTGTTGTTGAACAACATGTCGGATTGTACGCTGTACAGTGCCCTGGATCTGGTAGACGGATACTACCAGATCCTGATGCGGGAGAGTGACATTCCTCTCACCGCAGTGAGCACCCCGAGCGGGATGCTCTGGGAGTGGCTAGAGATACCACAGCTGTCGAATGCCCTAGCGACGTTCAATCGCTTGGTCACACGACTGTTTAGACCATTGCGTACGTTCGCTCAGACGTACTTTGACGACATATTCGTCCATAGCCGTGCCGAAGGTGGCCAGACGGCTATGGAGGTGCATCTAATGCACCTCCGTCGAGTGTTTGAGGTCATGATAGCCAACAAGCTCTATGCCAACATCGACAAGTGCGTCTTTGCAGCTGAGGAGATAAAAGTCCTCGGCTGCTTTGTCAGCAGGGTCGGCGTACGCGCCCGATCCAGGGAAGGTCAAGGCCATAGCGGCTTGGCTGACCCCCAGGGTCACAGAAGGATCTACGGAAGTGGTAGGGCTTAGCCAACTACCTCCATAAGTACAGCGCAGGGTATGCTGAACTTGCTCGACCCTTGTCGGATCTGTTAAAGAAGGATGCCGACTGGGTCTGGGAGCAACAGCACCTAGATGCGTTTGACAGCATCAATGCGAGCTTGCAGCAAGCGCCAGTCCTGGCCCTGGAGGACAAGAACTACACACCCATGGCGCGGTTCCACTCCGAGGACAAGGACGCCAAGGGCGACAGGCTTTCGCCTGGCAGCGGGCGCAGCTCCATCGTTATGAGCTGGCCGATGGGTTACACCACTACAGAGTAGACCCTGGAGATCCTCCTCGGGTTGTCATTCCAAACGACGAGGATCTGAAGTATGATATACTTATAGAGGCGGATGATGGCTACCTTGGCCGAGAGAAGACCTACCAAACGGTCTCCCAGCCATTTTGGTGGCCCCGCATGTATAAGTGGGTGGCACACTATGCCAAGACATGTGAAACATGTCAGAGGGTGAAGCCTTCGGGCCACGCCTCGGCTCCACTGCAGAGCCTACTTGTGCCAGCAGATTGCTGGAAGTCGATGAGCCTTGACTTCGTCTTCGGCCTGCCGGCCGATGACAAGGACAACACCGGCATATTGGTGTTTGTCTGCCGTTTGAGCAAGATGGTGCATCTTGCTCCAGTACGTGACACTGTCACCGGGGAACAAGCTGCACAGCTGTTCCTCGATAGCGTGTTCCGCTATCATGTTCTACCAGAGACTATCGTCTCTGACCAAGACACACGCTTCACAGGGGCGTTTTGGGATACCCTGTTCCTGCTACTTGGAACTAAGTTGACGACGCCAACTGCGGACCATCCGCAGACGGATGGTCAGACGGAGCGCGTCAACCGCGTGCTCGACAATACTCTTCGCAGTATCTGTGCAGAGGCACCTCGGTCCTGGTCGGACCAGCTGCCTATGGTTGAGTTTGCACTCAACCATGCGGTACACGCATCAACGGGGTCTACCCCGTTCTACTTGAACGGGTTACGACACCCCAGGTGCCGCTAACTTTGCGGGGAGGCATCGAGGCCTCCATCGTAAGTGGGGGGAGGCTCGGAAAGCCTTTTCCTCCCTGGTCTCAAACATTGAGCCCGAGTCTTTACGAAGACAATTGTCGTCGTTCACAGACGACAGACTGACGTTAATCAGGCGGGTTAGAGATGCAATGGCATCGGCCCAAGCCAAACAGAAAGAGTACTCTGATAAGAAAGGAAGAAGACATGTAACCGTTTTTAAAACCGGTGAATTAGCCCTGTTAGACACTAAAAACCTAGCGCCAAAGGTGGTTAGCTCTGTAGAAAACAACAAGTTGAAGCACCGCTTCATTGGACCCTTTGCGGGCCTGGCCATACATGGCGCGGCGTACACCATTGACCTCCCAAAGTCAATGGTGACGCACACGACGTTCTACGTGGTGCGTCTTAAGCGGTATCACAATCCACTGGGTCTTCCTTCTCGGACGGAGGAAGACCAACGTGGGAACTCACCTCCTCGAAACGAGGCTAAGTTCTCTGGACAACTGGAGCTGCGGGTGTCGAAGTCTGTGACTGATACACAGGCAGGTACTCACGAGTGTCATACGAAGGGTATGACGGTACAGAGTGGGAAGAGCTCGGTTAAGAACTATACCCGTAAGCCGGGTAGTACGAGTACCGCTGCGGCTCATAAGTGGGCATCCGACCATGCACCTCATGGCTTAGAGCGTCTAAGCCTCGACGGAGTTCCTTTAGGGAGGAAGCCGGAACTCGGCAGTCAACGCGCCCATGGAGCTCGTGAGTCTCACGACCAAGAGCGTCCAAATCTCGATGAAGGACCTCAAGGCCCCCCGCCTTGCCAGCCTAAGAGGCAGCCTGACCACCTGGCCCAAGCCCAAGGGCTATCTCGATCGCATCAATGCGATCTCGAAGCTGACGGAACTCGTCGCCTGAAAGGGACCCCACAGAGTCCCGACCCGAAGTTGAGGATCCAGAAGGATAATGCTGAGAAGAGGCCTTGTACTCAAACGTGCGAGAGCTCCTCCTGCCCTCCTTGATCGGAACGGCAAGCTCCACTACCATGTGGAGCGGGTCGTCCAAGTGCGGCGGCGCTCTGGGAAGCGCCAGCTGCTAGTGAAGTGGCGGGGTTACCCCTCGTCACAGAACTTATGGGAGCCGGAAGACCGGCTCCGGGTTGACTGCCCGGATGCTGTTGAGATTTGGGATCTGCAACGGCCGGGGCGTAAGTAGCCCGCGGCTTCTTAGCCTCCTTACGGTGTACGGTCCCTGAATTGACGGAACTGTATTCGCGCTCATCTTGAGCGCTGGACTTAGACTACTGTCTAAGTCCCTCCATGACGGAGTGGAGTTGCCGCTTAGCGATTACGTGGGCAAACTCAATGTGAAGATCGCGCTGATCGAAGACATAGGACAGCAGACGATCTTCTCGGAGTTCTTTCAACTTCTGAACTGTAACGTTCTTTAGAGAAACTCATCTCCAGAACAGGTCTTCTGCCTGGGATTGGGTTGTGGTGTTCTCAGGCTGTACCCAAGGGTACGCCAACACGGGGATGAGACCACCACGGTCTTCCTGTTTCTTCCGGAGACTCGTGAATTCTCTTAACGTAATTCGGTGTGGTGCAAGCATCACATACCTAGCGGCCTCGCTGTCGTTGATAAATAGTGGTTCGCCTTGAACCGAGGCACGCTCATAGGCGCCACGTGAAGTACGCCCGTGGTTTAGACCACGAGGGGCCTTAAGGTGCTCCAAGGACACAGGAGACCGAGACCCTCCATCCGGTGGATAGTATCCACGGGAATACACCGACGTGGGAGGCGCAGAGGATGCTACCTATGAGGCGCCTTGCAGTTGTGTAGCTTGATAGCGCTCCTGTTGCTCGTCGAGATCGTTGGAGATCTCATGGGACTCGGTGACAGCCCCCTCCTCTTCGGCCTCATCCGAAAAAGAGTCGAATAGACTGTGGTAGTCTTTCGAGAAACCAGACTCGCAAGGGGGAGTCTCAGGGCTGCGCGCTTCTTAGCGCCAGCAGCGCTCTCATCAGCCCGTTTTTGAGAAGCTGCTTGCGCAGCTTGGGCTCGAGCCTTGCCTTCAGCTAAGGTAAGGTTCTTGGTAGGCGAGCTCGTCGAAGCTGCCTTTGCCTCTGATGGTACAGTACCATCAACAGGAGCCTCCTGTGAAGGAGCGTCCTGTGCAGGAGCATCCTGTGAAGATGTTGGATCCTCGGTGGATCCAGGAGAGTCCCCATCAGACTCTGATCCCGTGATTGTTGGGATATCAAAGACAGGGGACACTGCCCCAGACTGTGGTTCCGATAGGCGAACCGAGGGTTCGGACTGTCGTCGGGTGACAAGGAGCGCGAGCGACCGCGTCGCGGGCTCCCTCCTTGTTTGACAGCAGCAGCGGTGCGCTTGCTGGCTGCCTCGGAAGCCGCATTGCGGGCTTCCTTGCGCGGAGCGGCCTTGTCTTCCGACTTCGCCTTGGAAGTATTTGACCTCGCGGTCTTGGACTTGGAAGACGCCGAAGCGCCGTGGGTGCTTGCCTTCCGTGGCATGCTTGAGAGGTAGACGTGGGAACCTCAGGTGTCTTAGCACAAAAGGCTTAATGAAAGCCTCAAAGCAACAACGGTGGCTTGTCGAAGGGTATCGATAAGGGAAGGAAAGAGAGTAGCGCTCTCTTCCAAACTCTCATTGGTTGGGGGTGTTCCTATCTAAGTGGAGGAGGATGTAACGGGGTTACATGAGGGGTACCCCTGAAAGGGTACCGCCTCTAGAAGTAGATATACTTCTGTGAGTATTCGTTTTAGATACTCTATTGTGAGTGGTGTGGACCACACTACTGCCACGTAGGTCTGGTGGCTGAGGGCCAACCAATAGCATTTGACCTACCTTTTATATGCATATATAGGTTAAATTATAGTTAATTAGTAATTTGTATTACACGCCACATGACCTAATTAACTATAAATAAATTAGTCTAAAACTTACGCTAAATTGGCTATTAAGTCCCCTCAGACCAGGGACTAGTGAACCGTCGTTCACTTAGAGTTTGTATACTCTTGAAAGCACGCTTCCTCAAGCAAGGTGCTCGTATGACCTCGTCACACCCCTACCTGTGTCGTGAAGAGGATTTGAAAGATTTGGCAGTGGGATATCTGGGAAAGATATGATAGGACGTGATTGGATTGAATAACGGGCTGATGTGGATGGATCTAGGCATAGATCTAGAATAATGACCAGAGTGAAGAGGACAAATAGTATCGTGAGTGAACGTGATGGATGGATCGACAATACGATCCGTACCGACACCCAGATCCGAAGCGGTAAATGGGTGATAAGATGGGAAAAGGCTCGGGACGGTTATATGTGGATTTGGATAGTCTGGAACTTACGTGATAATGGGACGAATGAAACATGTTTAAACATATTATGGAAACCGGCGATCTGGATCGTTGCCCATATTAATAAAGGTAAAAAAGGATCGTCCGCATACTAAAACTCTACTTCGAGGACTTCGACAAGGCTCAGAGACCTGGATCCGCAGACAGAAAGTGAGTGATCCGGGATCCAGGGTTATTATGTGGCGATCGGAGAATTGGCGGTATAGAGCGAGGTTGGATAAGTTGCGATTATGCTCAGCACGAAGCGCAATGGCTGAATCAAACCTCGAAGTCCTAGATCACAGTGTTATGGGGGATCAGCAACTAAATCGATGTGATCTGGCCTATTAGGGTACGATCCGACGTGGGAATGCGTGATCTAGGAATCACGAGGCTGGATCATGATATCTGTGGAAGGTGAAGGCCAGATCACAACATTGCGACTAGTAATCCGATGTTTATGGTTCAGATCCAGAGTGACCTTCATCGATATCGACTGTAATGATGGTGAGGAATAAGAAAGGACAAGAATCTGGATGGCGTAATCAGTCGATGTGTCGTCAAGCAGGATGGGATAGGTCTTAACATTAAATCATAACCGAATTTGCATTGTACTACACAAGTGCTTCGCTACGCTGCTGGAATCGGGAACTACATTGGCTCTACGGTGTTAATAGCGAGTTAGGTGTGTAAAGCTAGGGTGGCTGATAATATCTAGATAATATATTGGCTAGATCCAACCTCCTAGTATCTTACCCTAAGTGCAGAGTCAGGATCCGGTATTAATAGCTTAGCCGGTATATCCTTGGTATCTCAACTATCAAGATCGCGCTATAGGAAGCGCCAAACAATCGAAGAACCTCAAGGAAAGGAACAACAACACTAAAGGAATTACTACAAGACCAGATCCAGATCTAGGCCGCCGGATCCAAGCTTGATCTAATCGCTTGGACTCCGGATATACTACCGGCGAGTGGTGTGAATACTCCCACACTACTCTACGATCCCAACGTCACGCTAAGACCTTCAACCAACACAGATCGAACAACTTAGCAGTCACCAAGAGAGGAAGACCCAGCCCAACCGACGGGTACACAAGGTGAGCAAGTTCAGCAGATCGCGGATCATTGATTGGAGGGCCGCCTTCGTTAGTCGGTGTCCGGGCATTGATGGGAAGTTTAATCTAGCAACCTCGCAGATTTCGCTGATCCTGCTACACCACACGTGTGTCCAAGATCGACACCACGACCGACGGGTCTGACCGACCCGTCGCGCTCAAGCTCTCACTGCCGTAGCACTGAGGACCAGGTAACCCCTTTAGTGGTAAAGTTAACCTACCGAAGCGCAAGGAACAAAATCACCACATAGTGAACCAAGGAACAGCAAGACTGACGAATATTTCCTCCCCGGGTAAAACCTACTCCGATAAAGGCAAGAAAGAACGAAACAAACATCTACACCTTTATCAGTCCAGAACGATTTTCCATCAAGCAGTAGATTGGGGCAAACCTGATTTGCATTGCGGAGAGTCGACGGGCACGGTGAGGAGGTCAATTTTAGCTGGACAGGGGGAAACCTCGAATGAGGTCTACTCGCACTACCTGGCTAGTATTACCGTGATCTAAGTGTGTTTATCAGCGTCGCAATTTCTCATGCCTCCTCACGTCTTGAGATTTTATGCTCCCGGAAATAGCAGTATCCATTGACAGATTACTCCACCCAACTCAGGTGAGCACCAAGATTCGAGATTGCATTGCATAATCGTCACCACAGACACCTAGCCACCAACGAAAGAGATGTTACGACTCATTTTTAAAAGTGTCGGAGGAGCTTCAATCATCGAAACCAAGACCAGAAAGACATTTGCAGAATCAACACCCCGGAAAAAGAGCAAACCCACCCAAAGACGGTCCAGTGAAATCGGCATTTTCAACCCATACAAGCCAACATTCGCGCTCACACCACTACTCAAAATTGTCAGTAACACAGCCAACTGAGCAATGCGGGTATTAGGTCACGTTAAGAGTAAACGCACAGTTTGAATCACATCGATGGAGTGCGCTGATCAAAATAGAAAGTTAGAAATGTTTGTTCACTTGTAACGTAAGCGGTGTAATTGGTGCAATTTGTTCGCCAATACCAGTAGGACCGTCCCCACTGGTACTGGCGAACATATTCTGGCTGATTCACCATCTCGTTATACTAATCTTGTCACTTAAGATCGGATCTATACTTGTTTTATCAAATTCCCTAGTCGAATGCATGATCTCACTTCAACTTGGATTCTGCAGACGGACTACAAGCAACGTCTATCGTCCAAGTTAGTAACAACTAACGGAAATGTCCGATTAATACCCTTTATCCGAATAGTACCCTCTAATAGTAACCTTGTCATAACCCTGTAGTAACCTCACTCAAATTTGCAATACACGCGACCAAACCTTTTCATCTATTGTTATGCTATTAAAAAGCCATGGCATCCATTCATTTAGTCGGCTTTGACAGCTCTGAAAGTATCTACATTATGTTTAAGAACCTGCTTTACATCGACATAAATGAATGAAAGGAGAGTGATAAGGTTGCGTACACCTACTTTGGCAATTTGCGTATGCCTTCCGTGACAGTCGCATGTGAATGGGTGCGAAAAACTTGGCATGACACAGACAGCAACAATGTCAATAACTCGCGGCTGCTGGCTTTGCTTATGACTAGACGAGCGCCGCCGCGTAGCGGCGGCTGTTAATGGTTGGTTGATACTGGCTACACTATTGTACGTACTGTCCATCCTTTGTTTTAACTTTAATTACCACCGTTCCGCTAAAGATGATCCTGATCTCAGTATAAATGGTATTTTGTCCACTGATCATGCAGTTTTAAGTTCGACCGTTCCGCTCGCTGCGCAAACTTCTTTACAGGTTAGTCTAGTTATGTTCTAAATGCTATATTGTCCGACGATCACGTCCAAGTTCAGATATCAATGATAGCTTAAAATTTGTTCCGCTCGCAGCTACCCGCTCGCTACACTGTCGTATACAGCTCAGAAGTAGCAACCCTCGTTTCACTCGATCCGCGAGCTTCACTACACGTGATGGTTGAGATTCAGTATCGTGATGGCTAACGGTTATCACCACTTTATCTATTCCACACATTGTGTTAGTCTCCATGTCATGTACTGTTGATCTCTCTCTAAGGTTGTTCTTAGTATTCGTGTGCAGTATTGTCCACTGTGACGACGCCCCACACAGTATTGGGTTGGTCTCCTCAGCAACTATTATCATCGTTTACACCGCTCAACTCCATTTAGTGTTGGGTCACACATAGTTTTCCTTTATATTCAGTCCCGGATCAAATGTGACGGGGTCACACGAGCACCTTGCTTGAGGAAGCGTGCTTTCAAGAGTATACAAACTCTAAGTGAACGACGGTTCACTAGTCCCTGGTCTGAGGGGACTTAATAGCAGTAATTTTAGACTGATTTATTTATAGTTAATTAGGTCATGTGGCGTGTAATACAAATTACTAATTAACTATAATTTAACCTATATATGCATATAAAAGGTAGGTCAAATGCTATTGGTTGGCCCTCAGCCACCAGACCTACGTGGCAGTAGTGTGGTCCACACCACTCACAATAGAGTATCTAAAACGAATACTCACAGAAGTATATCTACTTCTAGAGGCGGTACCCTTTCAGGGGTACCCCTCATGTAACCCCGTTACATCCTCCTCCACTTAGATAGGAACACCCCCAACCAATGAGAGTTTGGAAGAGAGCGCTACTCTCTTTCCTTCCCTTATCGATACCCTTCGACAAGCCACCGTTGTTGCTTTGAGGCTTTCATTAAGCCTTTTGTGCTAAGACACCTGAGGTTCCCACGTCTACCTCTCAAGCATGCCACGGAAGGCAAGCACCCACGGCGCTTCGGCGTCTTCCAAGTCCAAGACCGCGAGGTCAAATACTTCCAAGGCAAAGTCGGAAGACAAGGCCGCTCCGCGCAAGGAAGCCCGCAATGCGGCTTCCGAGGCAGCCAGCAAGCGCACCGCTGCTGCTGTCAAACAAGGAGGGAGCCCGCGACGCGGTCGCTCGCGCTCCTTGTCACCCGACGACAGTCCGAACCCTCGGTTCGCCTATCGGAACCACAGTCTGGGGCAGTGTCCCCTGTCTTTGATATCCCAACAATCACGGGATCAGAGTCTGATGGGGACTCTCCTGGATCCACCGAGGATCCAACATCTTCACAGGATGCTCCTGCACAGGACGCTCCTTCACAGGAGGCTCCTGTTGATGGTACTGTACCATCAGAGGCAAAGGCAGCTTCGACGAGCTCGCCTACCAAGAACCTTACCTTAGCTGAAGGCAAGGCTCGAGCCCAAGCTGCGCAAGCAGCTTCTCAAAAACGGGCTGATGAGAGCGCTGCTGGCGCTAAGAAGCGCGCAGCCCTGAGACTCCCCCTTGCGAGTCTGGTTTCTCGAAAGACTACCACAGTCTATTCGACTCTTTTTCGGATGAGGCCGAAGAGGAGGGGGCTGTCACCGAGTCCCATGAGATCTCCAACGATCTCGACGAGCAACAGGAGCGCTATCAAGCTACACAACTGCAAGGCGCCTCATAGGTAGCATCCTCTGCGCCTCCCACGTCGGTGTATTCCCGTGGATACTATCCACCGGATGGAGGGTCTCGGTCTCCTGTGTCCTTGGAGCACCTTAAGGCCCCTCGTGGTCTAAACCACGGGCGTACTTCACGTGGCGCCTATGAGCGTGCCTCGGTTCAAGGCGAACCACTATTTATCAACGACAGCGAGGCCGCTAGGTATGTGATGCTTGCACCACACCGAATTACGTTAAGAGAATTCACGAGTCTCCGGAAGAAACAGGAAGACCGTGGTGGTCCCATCCCCGTGTTGGCGTACCCTTGGGTACAGCCTGAGAACACCACAACCCAATCCCAGGCAGAAGACCTGTTCTGGAGATGAGTTTCTCTAAAGAACGTTACAGTTCAGAAGTTGAAAGAACTCCGAGAAGATCGTCTGCTGTCCTATGTCTTCGATCAGCGCGATCTTCACATTGAGTTTGCCCACGTAATCGCTAAGCGGCAACTCCACTCCGTCATGGAGGGACTTAGACAGTAGTCTAAGTCCAGCGCTCAAGATGAGCGCGAATACAGTTCCGTCAATTCAGGGACCGTACACCGTAAGGAGGCTAAGAAGCCGCGGGCTACTTACGCCCCGGCCGTTGCAGATCCCAAATCTCAACAGCATCCGGGCAGTCAACCCGGAGCCGGTCTTCCGGCTCCCATAAGTTCTGTGACGAGGGGTAACCCCGCCACTTCACTAGCAGCTGGCGCTTCCCAGAGCGCCGCCGCACTTGGACGACCCGCTCCACATGGTAGTGGAGCTTGCCGTTCCGATCAAGGAGGGCAGGAGGAGCTCTCGCACGTTTGAGTACAAGGCCTCTTCTCAGCATTATCCTTCTGGATCCTCAACTTCGGGTCGGGACTCTGTGGGGTCCCTTTCAGGCGACGAGTTCCGTCAGCTTCGAGATCGCATTGATGCGATCGAGATAGCCCTTGGGCTTGGGCCAGGTGGTCAGGCTGCCTCTTAGGCTGGCAAGGCGGGGGGCCTTGAGGTCCTTCATCGAGATTTGGACGCTCTTGGTCGTGAGACTCACGAGCTCCATGGGCGCGTTGACTGCCGAGTTCCGGCTTCCTCCCTAAAGGAACTCCGTCGAGGCTTAGACGCTCTAAGCCATGAGGTGCATGGTCGGATGCCCACTTATGAGCCGCAGCGGTACTCGTACTACCCGGCTTACGGGTATAGTTCTTAACCGAGCTCTTCCCACTCTGTACCGTCATACCCTTCGTATGACACTCGTGAGTACCTGCCTGTGTATCAGTCACAGACTTCGACACCCGCAGCTCCAGTTGTCCAGAGAACTTAGCCTCGTTTCGAGGAGGTGAGTTCCCACGTTGGTCTTCCTCCGTCCGAGAAGGAAGACCCAGTGGATTGTGATACCGCTTAAGACGCACCACGTAGAACATCGGGTGCGTCACCATTGACTTTGGGAGGTCAATGGTGCACGCCGCGCCATGTATGGTCAGGACCGCAAAGGGTCCAATGAAGCGGTGCTTCAACTTGTTGTTCTCTACAGAGCTAACCACCTTTGGCGCTAGGTTTTTAGTGTCTAACAGGGCTAATTCACCGGTTTTAAAAACGGTTACATGTCTTCTTCCTTTCTTATCAGAGTACTCTTTCTGTTTGGCTTGGGCCGATGCCATTGCATCTCTAACCCGCCTGATTAACGTCAGTCTGTCGTCTGTGAACGACGACAATTGTCTTCGTAAAGACTCGGGCTCAATGTTTGAGACCAGGGAGGAAAAGGCTTTCCGAGCCTCCCCCCACTTACGATGGAGGCCTCGATGCCTCCCCGCAAAGTTAGCGGCACCTGGGGTGTCGTATCCCGTTCAAGTAGAACGGGGTAGACCCCGTTGATGCGTGTACCGCATGGTTGAGTGCAAACTCAACCATAGGCAGCTGGTCCGACCAGGACCGAGGTGCCTCTGCACAGATACTGCGAAGAGTATTGTCGAGCACGCGGTTGACGCGCTCCGTCTGACCATCCGTCTGCGGATGGTCCGCAGTTGGCGTCGTCAACTTAGTTCCAAGTAGCAGGAACAGGGTATCCCAAAACGCCCCTGTGAAGCGTGTGTCTTGGTCAGAGACGATAGTCTCTGGTAGAACATGATAGCGGAACACGCTATCGAGGAACAGCTGTGCAGCTTGTTCCCCGGTGACAGTGTCACGTACTGGAGCAAGATGCACCATCTTGCTCAAACGGCAGACAAACACCAATATGCCGGTGTTGTCCTTGTCATCGGCCGGCAGGCCGAAGACGAAGTCAAGGCTCATCGACTTCCAGCAATCTGCTGGCACAAGTAGGCTCTGCAGTGGAGCCGAGGCGTGGCCCGAAGGCTTCACCCTCTGACATGTTTCACATGTCTTGGCATAGTGTGCCACCCACTTATACATGCGGGGCCACCAAAATGGCTGGGAGACCGTTTGGTAGGTCTTCTCTCGGCCAAGGTAGCCATCATCCGCCTCTATAAGTATATCATACTTCAGATCCTCGTCGTTTGGAATGACAACCCGAGGAGGATCTCCAGGGTCTACTCTGTAGTGGTGTAACCCATCGGCCAGCTCATAACGATGGAGCTGCGCCCGCTGCCAGGCGAAAGCCTGTCGCCCTTGGCGTCCTTGTCCTCGGAGTGGAACCGCGCCATGGGTGTGTAGTTCTTGTCCTCCAGGGCCAGGACTGGCGCTTGCTGCAAGCTCGCATTGATGCTGTCAAACGCATCTAGGTGCTGTTGCTCCCAGACCCAGTCGGCATCCTTCTTTAACAGATCCGACAAGGGTCGAGCAAGTTCAGCATACCCTGCGCTGTACTTATGGAGGTAGTTGGCTAAGCCCTACCACTTCCGTAGATCCTTCTGTGACCCTGGGGGTCAGCCAAGCCGCTATGGCCTTGACCTTCCCTGGATCGGGCGCGTACGCCGACCCTGCTGACAAAGCAGCCGAGGACTTTTATCTCCTCAGCTGCAAAGACGCACTTGTCGATGTTGGCATAGAGCTTGTTGGCTATCATGACCTCAAACACTCGACGGAGGTGCATTAGATGCACCTCCATAGCCGTCTGGCCACCTTCGGCACGGCTATGGACGAATATGTCGTCAAAGTACGTCTGAGCGAACGTACGCAATGGTCTAAACAGTCGTGTGACCAAGCGATTGAACGTCGCTAGGGCATTCGACAGCTGTGGTATCTCTAGCCACTCCCAGAGCATCCCGCTCGGGGTGCTCACTGCGGTGAGAGGAATGTCACTCTCCCGCATCAGGATCTGGTAGTATCCGTCTACCAGATCCAGGGCACTGTACAGCGTACAATCCGACATGTTGTTCAACAACACGTCCTTGCGATGGGTCGGCGTCTGTGCCGGTACCGTCGCATTGTTCAGCTTGTTGTAAGCGTGAACCAGACGCCGCTTCCCGTTCGGTTTACGAACGCAGAAGGTTGGCGTCAAGTGCGCGGACTTCGGCTCCCGCACCATGCCCGACTTCGCCTTCTCGGAGAAGAAGGCATCGATGACCTCGCACTGCTCGCGAGGTAGAGGCCACTGTCTCGTGACACAATACTTTGTGCTAGGCACTAGGACAATATCGTGTTGTACTACCCGATCCGGTGGGAATTGGGGTGGTGGGAGTTTCGACACCACATTCGAGAACTCGTTAACGAGAGGATACACTGGATCCTCCGGGTTCTTGAGGATCTCAGAACCCAAGCGCGTAGCACGCTGATTCGTGAACCCCTCGAGGGCATCCTCCTCCGTAATGGACGAGGAGCACCGTCTCCGCAATCTCTCCGGCCTTCATCTCGGCCAGGAAGTCCTTCATGGACAATTCCTCGAGGTTCAGCAGTGCTGCTGCCTCAGGCAGTGCCTCCAGATGGACGGCACCTGCCTTCACTTGACGACCGGACACGCCGTCGAAGACACGGTATTGCTCTTCGACCGGCCGTACCGGTGGAGGCTCAGACTCTCAGTGTGATGAGTGGTGAAGCGGATAAGAAGTTTTCCGACTTCGATCTCGTCCCGTCAATCGAGATCAAGAGCAATCCCTCCTTATGGTGATCCTCGATATAGTGACACTCACTATAATGACCAAGTGAATGTGTGCGCCATCATCCCCTCCCAAGACGATTGTACCCACGCGATATTGATCTTGGCAGGTAATATCGATTTTTGCTTTATTATGGGTATTATGAAGCCAGTGCAGCATGGATAGCCATAGATGGGAAACATAGGATATTAACCATTAATTCAGAGCTGTTTTTACCTTCTACTACACAAGTCTCCCTTCATCTACGTTATTCCGGGTAGTAATATACAAGATTGGCCCTCCCGACGCCACGCAGGATCAAGATCGACACTAAGTAGAATCCCTACGCCCGGACTGCTTGGCTGGACGTTCGTCAACCCTCAAATCTCAAGACCCCGCTATAGGAAGCGGCAAGCACGTATTGGAACTATTGGATAAAGGTCACACACCGACCACAAGACCCCCCAGGCCAAGATCGACACTGGCCAGAGCAAGATCGATCGAGTACAACCAAGATCGAAGCTCAATAACTACACGGCGCAGCGAGTAGAAGTATCCCCGCTGCTGCCACCTCTCCCGCTGTCCTGCCAGACAGCAAGATCGACAACAAGCGCGTCTATCGAGATCACCCGAGGAGCGATCTAGTCCCACCGACGGGTACACAAGGTGAGATCAAGTAACTTCACGGAAGATCGGAGTACCACCTCCGTTAGTCGGCAGTTCGGGCGCAGTGTGCAAGAGGACTCCTGCGATCTTGCGATTTCGCAGAACCACTTCTCCCCAATGGTGCACGTGCCCGAATCTTTGGGTGACTCGGGATTTCACCGTGAGTCCCATGAAGAAGCGCATGCTGATCTTAGATCAGGGAAACCAGCGTCGTTGGAGGTCGGATCACCAACGACACCACTGAATCAAGATCGATCCGCGGATCGGCACAGCTTTGGGAGGAGGTCTACCGACGGAACAGAGGAAGGTCCGGCTACGGACCTAGAAGAGAAGCCTCTACCGCCTCCCCAGGTCCCTTCGGGGACCCCAGCAGATCACGACTGGAGTCGCGATCTGCAGGACGAAAGTCCATCGGCGAAAGCCATCCAAACGCTCGTCTCCAAGTCGAGCACAAAAAGAAGTCACGAAGATCGAAGCCTCTACGGAAGAAGATGAAAGCACCAGGATCGGACGCTGATGACCAAGACGAGTTTAAAACAGTGTGTACTGATGAGTCACTCGAGATCGCATACCACAATAAGAGAGTTAACATCTTCTCGATCAAGAACTCCGTTATGCAGATCATCAAGACGAAGATCATCAGTGATCTAAAAGGCCCAGTGCGGAAACCAACTGCAAGGTCAAGCAAGCTTGAAGCTGCGAAGGCGTTATTAAATCTGATTAAGGAAGGTGGGATCATCGCAGGATCGTTCGACGCAAACGATCTATTCGACACGAGGCTCAGCGCGATCAACACAGTCATGATGTCGATCTTCGACTTACTGAAGCCCTTTGTGGGTGAGAAGAACGTAACCTCCAAGGTCGCGACAGGATCGACTGACGACATGCTAAAATCGCTACCAGCGCTCGTATTGGAAGATCAGACAGGAACATCCTCGCGTTACGAGTCGGCGACCGAGGAGGTGGACACCGACAGTGCAGATGACCCACCCCGGATGACGCTAGGACCGTCAGGTGCTGCTATGCTACGGCAGCGTGGAGATCATGAGACCAAGCGAGTGACGGACGTCATCGCGCCGAACACGACGCAAGGATCCAATGCGAAGTTGGAATCGTACTTCCAGGCGGCGATGACCCGATTCTTGAAGGAACAACAAGGCGCTATCAATCCCGTGATCTCAGCACCAGCAGAAGATCGAGATGTGGATATGGAGTCTGTGGGGTCGCCAGATCAACACCCAAACCTTCATGAATACGACCCAGATGATCCCGACCTTGATCCCCCCAGACGTGCGGCCGTAGCATCAGCATCAGCTACGATCACCGGAAGATCAACGAGTGTCCCACGTATACGAGTTTCCGCCATGTCTGAACTCAAGGAGTTCGCGGGGAGAGAAGGGGACGAAGATCGAGCCAGGTCCTGGCTTAGCAAGGTGAAGTCTGCCTTTATGCGAGATCAAGCTCCAGACGAAGAAAAGTGTCTGGTGTTCGGCGATCTCCTCGCAGGATCGGCGCGAAACTGGTATCGACAGCTTAGTCGCACAACACGCAGTACCTGGAAGGATCTACTCAGTAGCTTCCAGGTTCAATATTGTGGACGAGGAGTGTCAGTCGCGAGGCAATATTACCACGCGCACAAGAGATCGGACGAATCTCTGCTGGAGTATTTGTCTCGGCTCAATGTGGTAGGGCTTATGGCCCGCCTCCAGATCAAGGATGGACCTTCGGAAGTTCGACGTGAACACGTGGAACACTTCATTGAAACTCTTGATGACCGCGAATTTGCAGATCACTTGGCACTACTAAGAATTCCAGACGCTGATACTCTGGAAGAAGCACTTCGATCTCGGCAACGAGCGAAGGCACGACAAAGTAAGGCTGTATATGGATCAATCAAGCCCCGTCAGAAGAACAACAGTACAGCAGCCCCGTCTGCCCCAACTCGGGCCGTCAGAGCTATCAAGCCGATCTCGGATAGCAGCGAGTCTGAAGAGGACTCTAGTGGATCGGATGGCGAAGCAGGATTACGTCGTGTCTACCTCGCAGCATCTGGAAACAATGAAGGGCAGCAAGATCAAGATCAAAGGAACCAAGATCGCAATCGCTCGGAGGCCGGAAACAATCGTGCACAATAAGATCGACATGATATAGGTTCGCCACCTAAGCGATGCTCGCACTGTGGGTCGCGCAAATATAGCGATCTTGGGTGCTGGGGGACGTCTGACGTGTGAGAAATGCGGTCGTAAAGGACATCCCTCAGATCGCTGTCTATTCACATGCAAGGCATGCGGCGACATCCACGAAGCAGGAAAGTGCACTATGGAGGAATTTTACAACTTGATCCGACAATGGTACAATCCCACCAAGCACACCGGCATGTTGCCAGAGACGGCAGAGAAGATGTTAAACTAGGACGCTCGCCGGTTTGGAAACCGGTACGAGACGAGCGTTCTAGCTATAGCATTTATGTATATGTCGAGAAACAATCGGAGGCAACAGTTAATCAACTGATCAATCCGATCGACAATACATGTGATCTTCTGGAGAAATCGATCACTACAGTGTCAAGTCTACACCAGGTCGATGAATATGCAAGATCGAGTGTGATGATGGCTCTTGATATCTCCCCCGGGGAATCGCGAGGATACTGGAAGTATCATGTTCCAGACAAGAAGTTCAAACAATCTAAGCCTATGGGGAAGATCAACAACAAAAAGCCATTTTGCTATTTGACAGTGGCGCGAGGTATCCGTACTGGATACCACCTTTGCTCGTAAGGTCGGGTGTCACATTGATGAGAGTCAAACGTTGGAATGCGAAGGTGTTAGACAATCTCCATATAAGATCGAAGGACGTACTCGTCTCAAGATCACGCTGGCAGGATCGCTAGTGTACTTCTTTGATGCATGGGTAGGTCCGCCCACTAGAGGTCCAGATCTGATACTAGGAATGGACTTCATGGTGCCAGCGGGTATCCGCCTCGATCTCGCTGACGGGGCGATATGTTTGCCTGACGAAGTCCGCCTTCAGATGGCTGGTAGACGTCCACTCTACGGAGACAAGGTCGAACATGTGTGCTGGAAGGATCACTACTGGATCGACGTCGGACAGACAGCTGAGATCAGGCTCCGCGGTCAGACGTCAAACCAGTATAAGTTATGGGTCACAAGGGGGGATCGATGGGTGCGAACGATCACAGTCGGACCAGGAAGGACGCGCTATCTGCAGGTGACCAACGTGAGTGATCGTGCACTAACTCTCCACGAAGGATCGAGAGTTGCGATGTGGTTGAGTGGAGATCGTATCTCCCGAATCCGGTATATGTATCCATTGAATCGAGGAGGTACGCCGAATGGCAAATCTCGCATACCAGGCAACTACGGATGAGATCAGTGAAGTGGATATCAATGAGCAGACCACCGAGCCAGCGGTGGAACATCACGAGTACGTAACACCAACTGCGATCTTACCGCGGCCGGCAAAAGCCATCCAGAATGTCGAGATCGCAGGGGACGGGGACGTAAGTCTACCATTAAGCAAGTGTACATCTGACCAAGGCAAGATTGATCCTGTTAAGACTAATGATCATCACGCCAAGATTGAGACGAACATTGGCGATCCTACGATGGATGATGAAGTTTGTATCAAGGAAGGGGGGATCTTATTCGCAGAAGATGTGGAAGATCAAATTGCTGTGCTACCAGAAGCGACCGCGACCACGGAAGAAGTCAAGCTCGAAGATCTTCAAATAGGTGATGCCAGTACCAACACCCAGGAGGAGATCGAACGTCTTGTGCAGATTATTTGGAAACGGAAGCACCTTCTTATCGGAAAGGGGAATGCCTCACCACCAGCGGCGAAGGGAGTGGTATGTGACATAGATGTGGGAAATGCAAAGCCGGTCGCTCAACGTTGCCGCAAAGTGGCGATACAGTTCCGCGAAAAGTTATATCAACTAATCAAGGGACTACTATCTGCTCGAATGATCCGACACTCGACCTTTCCTTGGGCGTCACCCATAGTTGTGATTATCAAGAAGAATGGGATCGACATCCGGTTATCCATCGATTATCGCCTGGTTAATAGTCTGACAAGGCTCATGGTATATCCCATGCCTCTGATCAATGATTTGCTGGATGATCTCGATAAGGTTCTCTGGTATTGTTCCTTGGATATGGCCAGCGGTTTCTGGGTAGTGCCCATGACGGACCGAGCCCGATCGATCTCGGCATTTATTACGCCATTTGGATTGTTTGAGTGGAATCGAATGCCGTTCGGACTTAAAAACGCTCCCCAGATCTACCAGAGACTCCTAGACAATGCACTATATGGATTCTTGAAGGTGACCCAAGATCAAGACCGATCTGACCGAAAGGACGTATTCGAGACGGGGGAACCTGATCTAGAAAGAAATGAGTCAGTTTTAGGACGTCGATTTTACATCGATGACATACTGGTAACAGGGAGATCGTGGGACGCGCTATGCGAAAAGGTGGAAAAGCTGTTGGATGCCTGCGACGAGTGGAATCTGTCCATCAGTGTCGCCAAAAGCTTCTGGGGTCGGCAGCAGGTGGACTATCTAGGACATCGTGTATCATCTGGAGGTTTGAAGACACATCCAAAAGATTTGTCGGCTTTACTAGGGTTACCATTCCCCACCAACCTGAGATCGATGCAATCATTCTTGGAAAGCCTCAATTACTACAGCCGATTTATTGAAGACTTCGCGATCTACGCATCTGTTCTGTACGAACTACGCGAAGCGGATTTCTATGAGATCGCTTGAAGGACAAAATCGACTGGGGACGATGAGAACGTTGCTACAGAAGAGGGTAACAGGTGGACTGAGGCTAGGACAGCATTCTCCATAGTGAAGGACAAGATCGTGACTGCTCCGATCTTACAACACTTCGATGTAGATCGACAACCGGTGGTGGTAGTATACGCCAGCAAGTGGGTGATCTTAGCTGCCCTGATGCAAGAACACGATGGAGTGTTCAAGCCAGTAACTTTCACCAGTCGCACGCTCAAGCTGAACGAGATCAACTATGGTATGGTCGACAAAGTAGTGTTGGCTCTGCTCAGGATACTAGATATCTGCTACACTCAGCTCGCGACAAGATCGATTAAAGTGTTGACGCGCCATTCTACATTGGCGTGGTTACTTCATTCATCCGGGTTGCAAGGAAGGTTTAGGCGATGGGCTGCACTTCTATTGAGTTGAACTCTCGAGATCGTGAAATGTACCAAAGGGGAGGATGAGATCTTAGGCGTGATCGCGGCAAGTATTACACCCCGCAAGGAAGTGGACTCGATCTTGGTTTCGATCGCTCCCAGGAAACAACTGCGACAAGTGATCTCGATGCCACCTCCAACAGTGGAGCCAGGCGAACGGTTGTTAGTAGTTAGCTTGATGAATCGGCGCGTGTGAAACGAAGTGGAGGGGCATACAGTGGAATTGTGTGGAACCTTCCAGAGTGGACAGTGATCTCAGCAGCCTCGAAGTACCAGCTCGATCTCACTGTGAATGAGGCCGAGTACCATGGTCTGCTTCTGTGCCTCGATCTCCTGTTAGACGTCTGATTATCTGTGGAGATTCTAACTTGGTGATCAGACAAATGAAGGGTGAGATCGAGTGTAAAGCCCCGGGGTTAACGTTGTTACGACAGCAGGCACTAGAACGTCTCCGATCTTGGCTCAACAATGAGTTCCTTCCTATGAAGCGAGACTGGAACCAAAGCGCAGACAGTCTGGCGAGTGCCGCATTACGTCGCAAAAGTGGAGTTGTGATTGTCACGAAAGAGGAGCGCCAAAATCTTATGACTATCAATAGATTGGACGAGTTGCTAATAGCTAAGGATGATATAGCTACAGTCAATATTGCTGCTGTCACAAGATCGCGTAAGAAATGTCGACCTCAGGTGTTACAAGAAGAGATAGTACAAAGGATGAGGATGGAACGTATTATTCGAGCTCAAGATGAGGGGAAATGGATCGTCGATCTTAAAGCTTACCTGCGAGGGGACGTACAAGATCTTACTTCGGCTGAAGCGAAATGCTGCGCTAAGATTGCAGGTCGCTACGAGACAGATGAATCAGGGTTGTTGTTTTATTTTCCGCCGACCAAGCAGTCCGACGAAGATCGCGATCTTATGGCCAAGCTCGTAGTGCCAGAAACATTGCAAAACGATCTTATGCACCACTATCATTCGAGTTTGGAAGGTAGTCACCAAGGTATTGGACGGACATACCACAAGATCAGAGCTCATTTCCACTGACGCGGATTATATCAGAGTCTACAACGCTACGTGGGTCAGTGCATAGACTGTGGGACAGGAAAAGGACGGTATAAGATCCATGGGGAATCGCCTGGCAATTTACAGGCTACGTACCCGTTCCAGATTATCGGCATGGATCACATACCGTCACTACCAAGATCGTACAAAGGAAACACCGAGTTGCTGATCTGGATCGATCTATTCACTGGATATGTGATCGCGAAAGCTAGCGCATCAAAGACAGCTCAGACTGTTGCTGAGAACTACGAGGGATGTGTTTTCCGCCAGTTCGGTGCAAGCGAGGCTATCCGACATGACCGAGAATCCGGTTTTATGTCTGACTTCTTCAGATCGTTCAACAAAATCGTGGGACAAAGACAGCGAGCAACAATGGCATATCACCCGCAAGCAAATGGTATCCGTTCGGTAAAACCGAACGGATGGTGGGAACATTGACACGTGCAGTCAAGATGTATGTTGAAGATATCGATCAGCGAAATTGGGACGAATATGCGGAGCGCCTCGCCTTCGCGCTCAATACTGCCCAAGATCGCGTCCGAGGAGATACCCCGTTCTATCTGTTGCACGGCTGGGATCCACGATCCACGCTGGAAGCAATGATATCATTAGGATCAACGAGAAGACGAGATCGTGAACCCCGTCGGTGGCGACACCGTATCCAGAAGCAATATCAGCAAGCTCGTGAGCAGGTTAACGAGAAACTACAAGATGCGATCCAAGAAAGGGCAGATCGACACAATGAAACGGTCCAACCACATGAGATCGAAGTTGGAACTCAAGTGTGGCTGTATTTAGATCGAGTCAAGGAAGGATATGCGCGTAAGCTGGCACACATGTGGCACGGTCCTTTCCGTGTGTTGGAGTTGGTGGAAGAACATGCCGTACGCATTGAGATCGCCGGTACAGAATATCGACTCTTCCCGGTGGTGCATGTCTCTAAGATCAAACCTGTACGACAATTTCCGGACCGTCCCCAGATGCGGTTGACAATACAAGACGAAGATCGATATGATTTTGATGAAGCGCTGTTGTCTGAGGACAGCTGGATACGAGATCTAGACAATGATGAATACGAAGTCGAAAAGGTCGTAGACATGCGATCCGGGAAGCGTACGCGATATGGACGTACATTACGTGAATTCTTGGTGCACTGGAAAGGATATGACGAACCGACTGGGTAGACGAAGCCAATCTTAATTGTGGAGCTCTACTGTATGACTATTTGCGAGATCGAACGAATCGAAATCGATTCGAGGTCATGCAATCACATGAGGAGCCATGAGGAGGCGAGATCGTGAAGTGGGCTGCTCACATCACGAAGGAACAGGTGGAGGATCTAACGGACGGTGGTAGATCAGGTGGACGGTGGTGTATATGATACATATGAAACCGACTAAGTGGCTATGTGTCACTAAGATCGAAGGCGTCGATATCTCAAGAACGACGCATAAAAGGAAGGAAATCACAAAGAAGGAATGGATTAATCAGAAGATTATAGCACCGCTGTGTTGGAAGTTGACTGAGAAGATGGTGTGTTGACGAACTTGTCCTGAAGACGGGGAATACGCGTCGCTGAGTGATCCGCAGGAGATCGGCGATATTGTAGACGCCAAGGCTCTGCGAGATCAATGACCGACAATGCGTCCTCAAGCGACGCAGCAGACACATCAGGATATCTCCTTGGACGCGATCTTGGACAGTATTGAGTGCGAAGATGAGGCGCTCCGCATATTCATCCCAATCTCGCTGATCGACATCTACCACATACGTCATGACTGCACGTGTCAATGTTCCCGCCAACCTTTTGGTTCCGTTTGCTTGCGGGCGGTATGTCATTGTTACTCGCTGTCTCTGTCCTACGATCTTGTTGAGTGATCTGAAGAAGTCAGACACAAAACCAGGTTCTCGATCGTGTCGGATGGCCTCGCTTGCGCCGAACCGTCGGAAGACACAATCCTCGTAATTCTCAGCGAAGGTCTGAGCTGTTCTTGATGCGCTAGCCTTTGCGATCACATTCTCAGTAAATAGATCGATCCAGATCAATAACTCAGTGTTTCCTTTGTACGATCTTGGTAGTGACGGTATGTGATCCATGCCGATGATCTGGAATGGGTATGACACCTGCAAAATTCCAGGCGACTCCCCATGGATCGTAGGTCGCCCTTTCCCCGTCTCGCAGTCTATGTACTGGCCCACGTAACGTTGTACACTCTGATGTAATCCCCGCCAGTGGAAGTGAGAGACAGTCCATAGGGTTGTAAGCACTGCGAATGCGGCGGGATGTTTTGCTTGGGTGACAATGCCTAGATACCGGAGTAGATGCCCTTGAATGACCTGGCTCCGGCATACATAAGGTGACTGCAACTGGGTCGTAGTAGACACGAATAGTCATAGGTGGCGTAGATCATGGCAGATACCACCAAATCGCCGATTGATGTAGTCGCGTACGAGCACTGGAAGTGGGTCATTAGGCACGACATGCACCCGACTCTTGAAAACCTGGCACTGATCGGATTTGCCAGGGGCTCTGACACAGCCCTGAACTGATATTGGGCGCAAGCAGAGTGGCCGGCCACACTGACGTGGAATAAGATCCTGTATTTCAGTTGGAACACCTCCGCCGCGGTCGTACTGTACACGGTCATGTTGAGTACGGGGATCGAAGCTTGGAGGATGTGATAACGACCTAGGATATTCCCTGCTTTGTGTGCTCGTGTGGTAGAGGCGTGGAGCGACTGAACTGAACTGTAGGCGCGACTGGTGCGTGAACTGGTCTACTTTTCGCGCTGTAATCAGTTGGATGAGGAGCTGTAGATCTGGGTTGAACGACACTACCTTTGCCTTGACGCTCATGCGAGACACCCCATCTGACGGTGCGTCACGGTGGGCGCACAAACGATAGTCCTCTAGAATTTTGTTCAACCAGTACACGAGGTACGTCAGATCATCGGCGTTCCACATTGGGACTCCTATCATTTGTTGCACGACATTGTGCATTACCCGTGCTAGTTCAACCGTGTCCGCCGCACAAAATGTTGTACTGTACGCACGTAAGCTAGCCAAGGCCGAGAGGATATCGTCGACATTTCGTGCGATCAGCGTCTGGTAGAGCGATACTTGCGGACAGATCCTGTATGTTTACCGTGGAGGACATCACCCCATGCCATTCGATCCAAAGGATCGAGTTGGGTGAGATGCATGACTGATAAACCACGTACACCGAACTGGAAGTCATAGAGACGGTTCAACACACCACGGTGTGGCGCGAACATGACCGCCTCGTGAATCAGCTCTCGTCAACAAAATCATAAGCCGATGTACCTGCGTAGGCCGATGCCGAGATCTACTTGTGGACACGGCGATGTGCTGCGGGAGG
Organism: Phytophthora palmivora; assembly: GCA_008079305.1. Taxonomy (NCBI): domain Eukaryota; phylum Oomycota; class Peronosporomycetes; order Peronosporales; family Peronosporaceae; genus Phytophthora; species Phytophthora palmivora. Next base: position 98,484 of record VOQZ01000230.1, on the reverse strand, counting down.
TTGAAACTGTGACTTTGGCTTCTTTCGGTCGTTGTATACGACCGCATCAGTGCTGACGGCCCTAGCGCGCTTGGTCCGCTGAATCGGAGCGCTGTCACGTTTGGGCGACGGCTGAGACGAGACTTGAGGTACAAGTCAAGTACCTCAGAGACTACTCGGCCACTAGGCGGGCGTGGCGATCGGCCACCGAAGACAGACATGTGAAAGCGATCCACCCTCCATTTCTACACCTCAGATATCGTCACGTTCGCTATCTGAGTCGAAAAATGAATCTAACGATCTGTGCGAACGCGTCGTCCTAATCTCCGGCCGCGTCAACACTTACAGATGGGAGAAAAAACTCTTCGCCAATTCCTTCCCGGACATATTTGCGTATGCGTTTAGCCGAGCCCTTCGTGACGAAGACAAAATCGACTGCGTGTTGCATGGAAAACCGGTGAGAAGCACAGGTAAACATCGACCGCGCACACTCCCGACCGCCGTCTGGGATGTTCTCAGCGGCAACGACCCCATGTAGGTACCATGCAATGCCGCGTGTGGGCCGTAAACGCAGGTTTGTAGGGTCACCGAGAAGGCGAGCCAGAATTGTCGAATGGGCGGTCAGGGCCTCTTCAACATCCAGAGTAGAATCGAGCACACCGGGACTCAGAAGCAGGGACAGCATGGGATCCGCCCGGTGCACGTCGGTGGCACGGCAAATGATTTTTTTACCCTCATGCGTCTGCAGCATCACCTCGGGACCCCGCGAGCTCACAAATTGACCGTGGAACCACATGTCATCATGGCGGGTGCATGCGGCTTCGAATGGGCCGACGGAAGCAGATTGTTGGGAACTGCGATGGGGTGCCAATCGGCAACGGGCTTATGAGACACTAGTGAGTTATCCGGAAAATCAAAGACTGGCTAGACTACCGTTGCACCCACGATCTAGGTTGCTCTGCTCCAACCAATTCTCTCCTAAAAACGTTTTCCTTGGACAATGGCACTGCAGAAAACAACTCGATTCCCAGTTACTATGCTTCTGGGTATAACAATGTCTTGACCGTACTGTAGCTGAATATACAGCTCTGCACCCATATGTAATCTTCAGCTTTGCCTTTTGCTGGACTTTAGTTTTAACTAAAGCATTCATCCCTGTCGATGAATATCAATTTTAGTGTGGATCAATCGAAAAGCGAACTTAGGACTATATTTTTAGACTGTGTTTGAGACTATTTCCAGAAAGCTCACCTATTTATATGATTATATTTTCAGACTATCGCCGGGAGCTTATTTGTTTTCCGAGGCTCCGTGCATTCGATTAGAACACTAACTGCTTCGATTGTTAGTGCAACGTTAATAACACTTGTACTAAGTATAGAGGTTGTCTTTGCAAAAGTTGTCCTTTTGCAGGACGTAATAATAGTTAGGTTTTCCATAGCATTTTCACACAAATACGGATCTATTCTAAAATTTGGTTAGCACTCCGATCTTGCTACTGATCTGCTCCAGTTGGCATTTTCCAAATGTCCAAGAGCAGATCACGCCAACCTCCAAACTACGGAAAATCTCATTTCAAGTCGACGCTTCTGTTCTCCATGCTGCTCGCGAGCTTGGCATCCTTCGCGAAGATGTCAATATTGACTGCAGTGATTCTTCAAGTCCATCGTATGGCGTCGCGTATGCGCTCCGAGAAATCATTGCAAGCTCCGAATTTTCGTCTCAAAAGGCTGTTCATAGCAAGTGTAAAGCAAACGATCGTGAAAAGGTAACAGTTCGGGTAATGCAAAATCCGCTGGCAAGAATCTCAACGGGATGCGATTCTTCGATCTTGAATCAGCTCCAGAGCAATTATCGTGCCCGTTTTATCGACGTTCATGGGAAATTGGAGAAATGGAAGATAACCCAAGCTAATTTCGCACACAATCACTTGAAATTCATCGGGACATCTACCGCTCCGTGTGTCGAAGATTCACTTCCGCTACCTGCCAAGGCTAAACGGAACACCACCCAGACCACCAGCAAATTGTCGGCAATGATCGAGGGTGAAATGTTACCAGTTCACAATGGCACTACGACTACGATGACAGGTAAATCTATCAAGAAATTTCTGAAGTCAAAAGGAGCGGATGTTAGCGCGAGTGTTGTATCCAGAATGAAGCAAGCAATTGACGAAAAGCTTCACGGAGATGTAGCTGAAAGTTATCAAAAACTTGAGGCTTACTTCACCCTCATGATAATAACCCCGGGTAAGTGTGGATGTTTGAAAAATCACCTAGAGGCACCGTTTTCGGAAGGGCGGGCTTTACTCCGAACGTAGAAATTCACATGGCGTGTTTCTGTAAACCATCAATTGGTTTCGACGGGGTGCATCTAAAAGAAGAGATGAACAAACAGGGAGTATATTTGGTTGCTACGGTGAAAGACTACAACAATTAAATTGTACCATTTGGCCTCGCCTTGGTATCGAAAGAAAATTACGACAATTGGGAGTAGTTTTTGAAGATTGTAAAAGAAGCAACTGGATTGGAGAAAATCACAATTTTGTCAGACCGCCAAAAGGGACTACTTCCCGCAATAGTTTACATTTTCCTCATGCTGGTCGTCGTTTCTGTTTGCGACACATTATGGACAACATCGGTACCAAATGCGGCAAATTATCTGAATAAGATCGCATTTGGGTGTGTAGGATGGCTCGAAGTGACTGTGAAAGCGATTACAAATTATTTCGGACCGAACTTGCGGTTAACCACCCGGCTGCGGCGGCATATGAGAAGCGTCAATTGGCTGGAAACTGGGTTAAAAAGAGCGGAGATGAATGTTTGGTCCCGAAACTACTCAAAACTCGCAAAGATCGAACAATTGCAGATGGAATGTGCAAAATTTACTCCACTAATGGAGGGGACTTACAGCGTGCAGCATCTCGGCCCAATTGCAATTCCAGGATATGTTCATCCACACCGAATTGTGATTCTTCCTGATCGAACATGCACATGTTTTAATTAGCAAGACGAATATTTTCCCTGTGTCCACGCAATCTGTGCAGCTATCAGCGAAGGGCTGAGAATTGAGTAGCTAAATGACACCAGGCGTCTTTCAAATGGTCATTTCCGCGATAGTTACGGCTTGCCGTTTCTACCGTGTCCTATTACAGCTACTTTGCACCAAGATCTAGGTGTACTGACTCCTCGTCAAGAAACACCTCCTGAAAAATTGGAAAACGGGGGCTTAACCCCCAAGGTTGTATAAAACTGCATGAATTCATGTTGTAGGTCCAACATGCTCTCATAGGGATTGGCTCTAGAAGTGGCCAAAATATAGTGAAATCAAGTATATACAAATCCCTTATAAAAAGAGCGATGCACAGGGGTAGGTCCGATTTGATCAATAAAAAAGTCAATTGTACAATAAAAAGGTTGCGGGAAACATAGAAAAGGTAGCAAAAATCATCCAATCATGACTCTTTTTTGCACGTATCAGGTGTTGTTCCAAGGTTGCTCCCTTCTGATCATGTACCTCGCGAAAACCCTGACTACCAAATTGTAAACGGGCAGCGCAAACAGAGGCAAAGGCAATTGCAAAGTTTGCTCTATCCGTAAGCGATACATTGGTGAACGACGTGCTACCAAGTTCTACTGTCCAGGCGGCAGTTCCTCGGATAAAGCAAGGTATATTTTATTTGATGTACAGGCAGAAGTATATTGCTAACTCTCTATGCTATGCAGAACATACTTGTGCAATAAAGGCCGGCCGCACTATAAAAACAACACGTTCACCTGCCATCAAATATGGCACTCTCGGTGTTAAAATGGAGCCGAACGACCTCATTCACGCTGTGGGCGCGATATCCAGAATCGCGAAGCTGGCGGTAGTACTGACACCAAGGACGAGGACGCGAATGAAACAACCGCTAGAGATGGTAGGAATCCTGCTGAGGCGGTAGCTCTGGAAGCTGAAGCTGAACGGGAGATTGAAGATGAAGAAGACCAGTAGTGTTAGAAACAAAGAGTGGTCGCAGTGGCGATAAAGTGTTAGTGGAGCTGCGGATGGCCGTACGTCGATCAGGTGTATTATTTGATGAGTATAGTTTCAGCTAACGCAAAGCAATGCATTTAGTTCAATTTATACACTAACATCAGTGGTTAATGTTGATTGCTGGTGGCTCCTTTCATGGAAGAGGGGGTGTCCCGTTTCTTGATAAATGGGACTCTGGCGGAAATTACGCCATACCAAAATCTATCCGACCTCCGACCTCTCCGACGAGATGTAGATAAACTTATAGTATACAAAAAGTAAGATGTAATGTAAAAATCGTCGTAAAAAAGGTAATTACAAAACAAAAATGATTGGTATTCAGTTGTGGGTGTTCAGTCAGACGCGGTCAGTGCCCGAGTGAGCACCCAGAGGAGGGTGTATTGAGGGGGCCGTGCCGAACGCGGTGTGGCTAGCAGGGTTGCCGCCTTCACGAAGAACTGTTGAGGTTAATTCCCCCTCGAGCCTCCAAATGAGTGCCCTGCTTTGAGTTGTGCTTACCCCCCCCCACCTTAGTAGCTCAGCGGAAGAGCCCCCGAAAGGGACGGTCGTGGGTTCGATTCCCACCTAAGGTTTATTTGTGCTTACTTTTCTGTGTATGTATGTCGCAGCGATTGAGCCGTTTGTGTGACGCAGTAAGCGGACCCTGCTTGTGTGGTTGTATTGACGCATGTTAAGCTTCGTAAGTCATACTTATTCTTAAGTTTGCTCGAGGATATTCTATGTATATCCTGGAGCAGGGTCTTGGATAGCTCGCGTCTGGAGTAGCTGTTCATGGCGCTCAATTTTGGTGTTGAGTGCGCCAGCACGGTGAAGACTACGTAGGTGTTTCAGGACAGCGCCATATCCACGTGAGCTGATGTTGTGCTCTTCAAGGAACATCAAGACGGACTTCTCAGCGCGGGTTCCGAGGGACAGTACCTGATCGCGATAGCTGGCTTCTGTGGCGTCAAGTATGAAGCCGTCATCCAAAAACAGCTTCATGTAGGCGACAAGCTGCTTTACGTTTGCTGCTTCGAGATGGGTGCCCACCACAGTGGTGGCTCTTGAGCGTACCAACCGTACCAAGTCGCACGAAGGTGAGGCAATGATGATCTGCGCTGCTTCTTCTTAGCTTGACTGACATCGCATTGGCTAGTTTCCGATTTTTGCCGTTTGTGGGTTCCTTGTCTAGGGCCGTTCATCTTAGCTTCCAGTGCGTCCGTGCGAGCTTCCTGCAGCTTCACATGCTCGATAAAGTGGTTAATGACAGCAGCTTGGTGATCGATGACCTTTTGTTCTGTGCTTCGTGTCAATGACTTCTCGAATGTCTGGTGCGCGCTTGATGGCTTGCTGTCGTCACAGGGTAGCTCTGGGTTCGCGAGATGTGACGACCATGCAAGTAATTCAACAAGCGAGCATCCGGCTTCAGCGGTACAAGCTTCGATACGCTTGATCGCACGTACTTCAGCGTTCAGGCATTTCAGCAGTGGGTAGTGGCGGATCACAGTCGAGGTAAGCACATCAAGGACAGCTTGGTTAACGTCGTGCTGTGCTGCTTGTAGATCGTGGCATGTGCTGAACAGGTGCTGCTGCAAGCTGGAAATCGTGCTCCTTGTTTGCGAGTCGAACGAACGCAAGTCCTGGATTGTTACGTTTGTGCTGGTGTCATGTCCACTGAGTATCTTGTTAACCATGTGATCTTCTTTGCTGGTGTTGAAGATATAGTTGAAGCCCTCGTTCGTTGTGCTCATGTTCCAGGCGCCTCTGTCGAAGATCCACCGCGCTGTGAGTTCACATCTACCATTGGCGTGTTGTGCCCCCCGCGTCGGAAGGAATGGGATGTCAGCGCAGCTGTGACGCCAGAAACCGCAGCTATGCGGTCGAGTACGCGGTTCACATGTGAGTAGACGGTGGGCGTCTTCTCAACACCAGCAGCGGGCGGTGCGCCAAGTCCAGTTGTGTCAACAGGGTGGTCGAGAATATCCAGGAGCGGGACGGAGAGAGAGTGATTGCAGCTTGGTCTTGCATTTCGGGCAGGTTGTCGATGACGTCCGTTGATGGGGTGGTCTGTATTAATATCGCCAGCGCCATGGCGAGCATCGGACAGGTCTCAAAGTCCGTTCCAGGGAACAGTGACAGTCCTTGCTCTTCGGATGTCTTAATCCGAATGAAGGGTATGAAGAGCACATTGCCGGCATCTATGGAGATGTTGGGCTTGCGGAGGAGGGCGAGGTCCGAGGCTCTACCGAATAGGTACCACAGCAGGCAAATTAGCGCAGCATCTTGGTAGTCGCTTGAGCACCTCGCGTTAACATACAAATACACAAGCATCTTCTTCAAGTCAGCCTTTCAACATGGTGGTGCCTTGCTTATGAAGCCACCGCCGTCACGCTTCGAGCAAAAGTTATCTAACGTCTTTCCCACTTTGAGCAGACGAGCTTCTAACGCAACCCGGTGCTGAGGGAACTGGTCGAGGAGTCACAGTTTAGCCTGCCGATATTACTGCATCGCAGTGTTTCGGGCCAGTGGCTATCCTTTTTTGCCCTCATTAAATGCTAGATACATTCTAAACTTGTCCATTACGGACACAAAACACTTTCTACTCCCATCACACTCAATACAAACACGCACATACTCTTCTGTCACACCCTCAGTTTTCAAAAACTTCACGAAAGACCCCACAGCGGTTGCCTTCGCAACGCTTGGTGTTTCCAGGCACCAACTCTTCTAATCCCATGCTATCGGTCGGATAAATGGCAAATATGTGAGTGATACGCTATCCACTTGCTTTTTGGCTAGACATATACATATTTTGGCCGCCGTTCCGACCTGATACGTCAGAACGGCTGGCCTACAGGACCTGCTTTAATATCCTCATCCTATTGGATAAAATTATGGTAATCATGTGATCGGATTGGATTAAACTACTGATGGGAGATCTTATTTACAAATTAGTAGTATAGTCGGATAGATGATCATATTCAACCATACCGAAACGGTTCTGACACTTCCGACACTTTCCGACAGACATAAACATGTTAATCGAGGGGGTGTCACCTATATTGTATCACCTTTCTGCGCGCTCCGCGCGACCCCAACCACCCTTAAGGCTCGCTCCGCTCGCTAGGACAGAACCCTAAGCCCACTACGGCTCGCAAGTCGAGCCTCCGCTTGCCTGAAGGGCAATGCTAGGTCGTGGGTTTGCAACCGCGTGCTACGCACACGGGCTGTCAAACCGCAGGCGTATGCTTGTGGAGCTCTCTCCGTGACATCCGTCCCCTTGGTTCTGACCAATCACTGGCCAAATTATCCCAATATTGACATGATGCTATTTCCGATTTTCGAGCGACAGGTGGATATTACGTTACGATGTGATTGGTTATAATATGGGTTATGCGAGAGGGGGGGCTGGGACACGGCTGCACCCGTGCGACATCTGTGGAAGATTTTAGATGAACCTTCGCCTGACTGTAAAGGGGCCCAATGGACCAGAAGTGTACTTCAGAGTGTGCACAACTCTGAAGGTCAAATGCACTCTGTCTGGTCACCGGACTTTCCCCGACGATTAGTGCCTAATTCCTGGCGGAAAGTCTCTCAGAAGAACGTATCTCTGAGAGACCTCATCCCGTTACCGTCCAGCGAGACGATGATGGTTCAAGGATCTATACTACTTACCCGCAGAGACCAAGTATCGCGCGCCGGACGCCGCGCACCCGCGCAACCCTCACGAACTTTGTGTACGTTGAAGCATTGGTGCTCCGTACTATGATATTCCGTTCAAGACTCTGGTATTCCACACTCTATGACCAAGACTCTGAAAACCAAGATGATTTCTGACTCTGAAAACCCGGATACCAGACTCGGAAGTCAACGAAGATTCATGACCATACTGAAACCAAGTGAACCCAAGTTCAGGTCACGCAATCAAGTGATGACAGACCTGCACATCCCCCGTGATGACGTCTCTACCTGTCAACCCATCGAGATCGGCTATACTGACTGTATACTGAAACCAAGTCAAGATGCCTGATACATACAAGAACCAAGTGTACCTGAGATTTGAAGACTGAATGCATGAAGGACGCCAAGGACGACAAGAAGAAGAGAGTTACCAGAGATATATGAGAGTTATGAGAAAGATAAAACGATAAACAGAGTTCAATTTGCTTGCTACTGCACAAGTCCGCTTGAGAGGTATCCAAGCCACTGCGTCGTGGACGTATGCCGTGTGATCTCCACCAAATTCAGTCCCCTTAGGTGGAGATCAGGTAACGTAGAGACCTGAGAGGACCCGCCTATTCCATATCCTAGTTGGGTCGTTTGTTTTGTCTCTAGCGGTAGCCCATTTCATATTGCTCGTTTGGACAGGCTCTGGAAACTAGACAGTCGTTTCCAGGGTGCAAGGTAGACTGTTATATATAGCTGATTGTATTGGTTTATATTTCCCTCTATATTAGAGGGTGGTGCGCGAACGTGACAGGGATACCAGACAGACCAGTTGTCTGGTAACGAATCCCTAGTTGACCTGGAGTATTGGCCCACCGTTCAAGGGCCCAGAAAGAATAAGAACGGCTGCATATATTTGTATATTCCTGAACTCTGTATATTTGTTGTTTATCTCTGAAAGTCAAGTATCTCGGTTCTCGATTTGTGATATTCAGACACCGGTATCAGATTTTTCCTCTCTGGTATTAACCTCTTTTCGACCACCAATTTTCTGGTAACCTATTTGATTTCCGGAAACTCCGACTCCCGAACGCTCCTGGAAGAACTTCCTGAATCCCGACACTAGACTCCAAGGGAACACAACTTCTCTTCACTTTGAACTTCAGACTCCGGCGAGGGTCATATTCCCGAGACAACGAACCCACAGGGATACCACAAGGTACCACACGCCCACCTACGTTGTACGGATCTGAAATCCTTTCAGTAGTCATATAACCGGGTTCACTATACGCCACCTGCTCCGCGACCAAAGTTTTCACCGACTTCGCGACAATATACTTGCAAATTGTATGATTGCACGCTATCGGAAGATTTGCTTCGTTAAACTTGACGTTTGTATGTTACACCTTAAGTACGTGTCGGAAAGGTGAGGATATTCTTCCATGTCCACTTTATGCGTCACAAGCATGAAGATACTACATTAAGCCGAAAGCGACGTTGTATATTTCATCATGTTGGAGATACGGTGAAATGGCGTATCGTGTTTTTCAGAAAAGGACCACGTACTTATACGGGACTATACAAATTTTAAGTGTTGTACCGCTATAATTGGGTGTATTTAACAACATGATTGAATTTCCTTTTAAGTACGAAAATCGATTTCGTCATTGGTGGAGTCCCTAAGCCGAAACGCAACAGGAAAGAGTCCAAGAAAACTATAGGCAGGAAATAGAATTTACATTTACATATACTTTAATGCTTTTGTCGTTATTGCACCACTAAAAAGTAAAAAAATTATAATATAAAACACTATCCATCATTCTATAAAAATATCGCGGTAGTAAAAATATTTTGGACTAATTGAAATATTACATCATAATTTGACATTAAAACGAAAGATTGTCTCCAACTTAGTCAAAAGGTTTACCCCCCGCAGTTTCACCCGCTACGACCAGCGCCCGTACGACTGTTTTAAGAGGTTTCGGTTATGAGATCAAATGCTACGTCTTCACCCCTCACAGGCGTGGGTTGTTCACATTTCGCAAATTTAGAATAGAATTTACCAAGAAATGGTAGAGCCGATGAACATTCGTGGCGTATGCTGACATGCAGCCTAATAGAAATACGCCTGGTGGCCCAGGTGGCGAAGCCAGGCCGCGAGCAATTTGCAGCTTGCGGTGCAATGCCGTCGATATGCTGGCCAGCAGCCACGCGACAACACAGGAAATCACGAGAAATAAGAGAGATGGCATCTTGGGTGGTTTGGAAATCTGGAACTACAGACCGTCAGTACCGTACCCAACTATAAAATGGCTGCAAGTTACAGTTAGCTGTCTCCCACTGGGATAAGACTATCAGGCTGATCTCCGGGTAATTCACTGCCGCGCTGGCCTACGTCTCACGCCTGGCTCCGTCTTCAGGTCGTTCTTAGTGTGTCTGGCTTCTTCTTCAGACCCACTTCCCAACTGTGACAGTGACTCCCAGCTATACCAGCCAACTTGGCAAGCACTACGTATATTCTGACGGCTCTTTACGAACGATCTCGGCACTAGCTCGCCCGCTCCTGCCTTTCAGCTCTTATTTCTGACTGACCCTCTTCTCTCTGCTGCTTTAGTGATCGTTCGACTTCTCCCACCTCGTTAGCGTCTCCGGGTGTTTTGCACCACTCATTGCTACAACCTTCGTCTTCGTACAACCTCCCAAGACCCGTTACACGTGTCGACATTCCCCATCCACTCTCAACGGTCCAGTGACCGATGTTTACTCGCCATTCCCGGCAGTGCCGTCCTCGGCACCTCTGTGAAATGTTCGCGCGACTCTTAGATAGCTGTTGATTGGCTTACTCGTCATTCCCGGAAGTGCCGTGCTCGGCACGTTGTTCGTGATCGCTTTGCTCGTCAATATCTTCAATTCTATCAGCTGCCCAAAGTGCTAAATACTCACGCGTAGATAGCCATCGTACTTTGAGTACTTGTTTGTTACGACCCAGGAACTCGACTTCGAATTCGAGGACGTATCGGCCAGCACGGTTACGAACTTGTCGTCGTCGTCGTCCCCTGAGCTTAACACCTTCGGGTGTAGTTAAAATACGACCACTTCGTGCGACAGCCACAGCAAAAGAGTAAATAACTTCATTGTCATCGGTAATACATGGCTGCATCACTGTCGCGTCATCCACTTTGTTCTCTATCGCACCACCTTTGCTGATTGTTTGATTATTCTTTTGGAGGGATGCGAAGCGTTTCGTATTTGGCTGGACTTCCGGAAACTCTGATGACGTCGGACGTTTACGACCTCGTCGGCGATGAGTTACATTTTGTGGTGGTTTCCACCGCTCATTCGCAGTTGCATTTGCAGCGGAGACATATTTTCGAGAGCGGGCAGGGACGCTATTGTTCGATGATCGTACGTGTTGCACATCGTCCTGCGTCTTGGTTTGATTAATCCCACATGTTAAACTTGCGCGTTCTTCGTCCGCCAATTCCTCCATAATTTGTTCAGCGACTTCGCCTAATAAGTGAGTGGGGTAAAAGTAGCTGACCAAGAATGAGCAGTGAGCAATGACTTCAGCTCGGGTGTCCAACCTTAACAGCCGGAAATTATCGAATCCTGCGTCCTCCAGTATTTTTGCCGGGCCGACCCAACGATGGACTAACTTCGTAGCTCCTGCGCCCCGTGGAGGTTTATAAAGCCATACTAACATTCCGGGTTTCAAGTGTTCGAACTTGCGTACATTCCGCTTGACGTGCCTGTTCTTGGGCGATAACCAAGTCAGCCAGTTGTCGTGCAGTAGCCATATGCTGGATGAGAGAGATATGGTAGGCATCAAAATTTCTTATCGCTGTAACTCGGTGTCGAAGTAGTAGCTCGTTAGGTGACCGGAGTTACCGTCCCATCATTAGTTCGTTGGGGCTGAATTTAGTTGTTGAGTGTTTGGATCCGTTATATGCGTACACTGCTGATGGCAACCACTTGTCCCAGTCATCTTGGGTTGTTGCGCAGTAGATACTCGCCATATCCTTCCATGCGCGATTCCACCGTTCAACAAATCCTAGGAGTGCTGGGCGGTAGGGAACTGGGGTTACTTGCTCTGCTTCCAACAATTCCACCAGCGTCGATATCAAATTGCCGTTTAATTCGGGTGCCCCATCCATAACTAATTCTCGACATGGTCCAAAGACTAGAATTATGTGTTCCATTAGAAAAGTAGCTACGTCCATCGCGGTATGATTACTGACAGCCTTAGCGACTGCATACCTCGTAGCATAGTCCACTGCGGTGATGACGTAGCGATTACCTCGAGGAGTCCGTGGTAATGGCCCCGCGATATCCAGTGCCCATCTATCGCCTGGGGACCCCACCTTCAAGGATCTTAGAGGTGGTACTATTGAATTCGGTTTTACTTTTCTCGTTGCACAATCTCGACAGGACATGACCCAATTCCGTTTAGTATCCTTCATCTTTGGCCACCAGTAGTTCTTTTCCACTCGCGCGCGCGTGGCTGGTACCCTTAAATGTCCACTATAGATTGAATCATGAGCTTCCGTCAGAACTTTAGGCCAGAGCGATGTTGGTAGAACGATTTGTTTGTTGTTTCTGGTTTCATCCCCATCGATGTAGACGACTCCATCAGCTTCTTTAAAAATTGTACGGTTGTTATGAAACCCGGCCGACAATAACTTTTTCACCATTGGGCTTTGACGTTGTTGTTCTTTTATTTCACGATGGGGAAGTTGTCCTCCAGCTAAAATGAGATAGATGCCCGCTCGTTCGGGTGTTGGTGCTCTCAAAATCCCATCAGCCACGACGTTTGCTTTTCCTTTTCGGTACTTGATCATAAAATCAAACTCTTGTAGCGCTAATGCCCAACGATAAAGGCGACGAACTGGTTCTTTTTTTGTCATGAGCCACGTTAACGCGATATGATCAGTGATAAGCGTAAAGTGCCGTCCAAACAGGTAAGGTCGAAATAGTTTAATGGCCCATATCACAGCAAAACACTCCAAATCTGTAATTGAGTATTTGGATTCAGCGACACTATTCACCTTGCTCGCATATGCAACTGGTTGTAGACCTTTTCCTAGGTTCTGCATGAGGACTGCTCCAAGTCCGATAGCACATGCGTCTGTTTCCAGTGTAAATGATTCTGAGAAATCGGGGTACACTAAAAGCGGGCGTTTTGTCAACTCCATTTTGATATTATCGAATGCGTTTACTTCCTCCGATTCCCATCTCCATGGAGTAGCCTTTCGTAATAAGCGTGTTAACGGCGACATCTTCACTCCAAAACCTTTGATAAATCGTCGATAGTAGCCTGCAATATGGACAAATCGGCGGACTTGATCTGTGTTCAGTGGGGCTGGGAAGTTCCGTACAGAGTTTACCAATTTCTGAAGAGGTCGAATTCCTGACTTCGTTAGTTCATGCCCTAAATATTCGAGTCGTTGTATGGCAAAAGAGCATTTCTCGGGTTTTAAGCTCAAACCTGCGTCGACCAACCTCTCCAAAACCGCTGCCAGCTCGACGATATGACCTTCAAAAGTCCCTTTTGTATAGATGATAATGTCATCTAAGTATACCATGCAGTACTGCCAGGATAATCCTCTCAGGACTGCATCCATGAGGCGTTGAAAGGTTCCTGGTGCGTTAGCTAGCCCGAACGGAATGCGCCGAAATCGAAAAAGTCCCTTGCAAGTTGAAAAAGCGCTCTTATCCTTGTCTGCTTCTGCTACTCCTACCTGCCAATAGCCAAAGTGCAAATCGACAGTGGTAAAGTAGCGAGTTCCGCGTAAGTGATCCAAAGTTTCATCGATGCGGGGAAGTGGATAAACATCTTTAAAAGTCACCGCGTTTAATGATCGATAGTCTATGCAGAATCGTATTGTTCCATCTTTCTTCTTGACTAATACCACAGGAAATGCCCAAGGTCCGTTACATTCTTCGATTACTTGGTCTGCTAGCATTTTCTCCACTTGCTCGTCAATGACAGTAAGTTCGGATTGGGCATAACGACGCTGTCGACATCTAATTGGAGGATTGCTTCCGGTGTTAATATGATGTTGTACACCCGTCGTTGTCATGGGTGGGCATTCTGACTTCTTTTCCAAGAGGCCACGATAGTTTCTTAATAACGACATCAACATCTTCCGCTCCCCCGAATTAAGACTGTCCTCGATATCAAGCCCATTTTCCCCTACTATGGGGTCGACACTCTTGTGATGCGAGAGTTCGGACAACCATGCGGTCACTCTCGAGGGTTTTAGTTCTTCACTATTCCATAGGATGTCAATGTCCTGTTCACTTGGCGACCATGTACCAAGCGCGGTTCGTTTTGTTAACTTTCTTCTACTTCCCATGAGATTGAGAATCGGAACCCGAATTACGCCGTTTCTTACTGTTGGCATCGTAGGTGCCAACAATAACTCAGGCGATTTGCCGAGTACATTGGGAATAAAGAGTCCTTCTGTCCCTTCTGGAGCTGCAACCGGAAGGTCAAGTGTTCTGCGCGTTTGGGTGCTGATTTTCGACTGCCGAATTAGCCTAACTTTGCAGCTACCCGACTGAGGTTGGCGTTGCCAGTGTGGCCCAGCTCCTACGAATGGAATAATTATTCTTGTTTCACCATCGTAATATTTAAGTTCGGAGGTGACAAAGTTAGTCTTCGCTCCCACATCATACATCCAGTCTTCTCCAATCAAGAAGGGCGCTGTAACGTCGATCACCACAATTGCGTCTACCATCACAGTTTGGTTGTATTGCATAACCATTTCGAAGCGCCATAAACCCAATACTTCTCTTTCTCCTCCTCCGAATCCTTCAACGATATCTGCCGGTGGTTGGACGTCCAGTTTTGTGCCAAACTGGCACCAGCTAGATCCAGTAACACTAAATTGAGAGCACGTATCCAGCTTCATATGTTTTAAGCTCCCTTGGCAGCGCATCATAGCTGTAGGTAGATGTCCTGCGTCGGTGCTGCCCCCACCGCTCGAAGTGTTACCGCAGTTTTGAGTACATTTGTCGTCGGTTTCTTGTTAACGTTTGTGGGATAGACATTTGAAGTCTGATACTCGTATTGCTTTTGCTGAACTCCTTTCTTGGACGACTGCTTCCAGTGAGTTCTGGCTGGTATCACTGATCCACTAGCTTGTAGTTGCTCTTGCGATGCCGCACCTTTGGTCAAGGCGTGGTAGTTGTGACGACAACCGATTGGGATGGTTACCGCAGCTAGCCGATGCATTTGTTTTGATGTGTGATTGGGCTCCGCTCTATCTCGTTTGATGTGACGCCTTAATCGCCTCGTTTTGGAGTGAGTGTATTCGCGAGCAGGCGTGGGTGGAGTTGGTATTCATGTGACGGTCCGTGATCAATCTTATTCGCTGATTGCATTTTTCCCAGTCGTGCTTGGAAGTAGCGACAAAGTTTGGTCTTCATGGGACCTATTTCTTGCGGGTTAAGGCTTTCGTCTTGAAACCCCACTTGGTCGAATCCTACTTCGGTCGATTCCGCTTTCTGATTCCCCGAGGCCACGGTTGCGTTATTTCCACCCTTTTGGAGACCAGTATGAAGTCGAGGAGCTTCAATCGACACAGCTCATTCCTGGCTAATTATTCTGTCACTCTCATTTCGGACCTGGTCGTCGGGTATAGGGATTGATACGCTCGACAAAGTGTACCTTGGTTGTCGGAGCGCGTTACCCTTGTGCTTTTCACGATTGCGACTTCTCGGTATCAATGATAGAGCTTTGCCAGCAGCTCCTTTGCGGTTACTGAGTTGTGCAGTTTTGTATCGTCATCGAATATTGCGCAATGAACATTTGGTACTGGTTGGTTGAAGCGGGCTGCGCGTCTTGAATCCAATTGCCACTCTCGCTCTACAGCCATTGAACATTTAACCTCCATAAGATGTAGTTTCGGTGATGGTCGCGGGGTAGCTGTCATTGGGGCCCCATTCCCAGTTCGTTGCTGCATATATGCGGTCTCATTTTCTGCGCTAACCTTTGGTTGCTGTTGCTGACCAAGTTTTTTTACGTTACCGCTAAATTTCCCGGCGCATTTGCTGTTACCCTTGAAATACATGATGGTTGGGGAAAGATTTTCACTACTTCCCCAACAGTACGCATATTCTTCTCCATTCGCTCCAGATCAGATTTCGGGTGCTGGAGTGCTTTCTCAGTCCCGGTGTCCCTTTCCTACGACCCCGTTGTGATGTGACTACAGGAACGTAGAGTCGGGGTCTCTACGCTCCTCCCCCATTTTCCGGAATCGGTTTGTTTGCATGTGGGCTAGTGGGACTTGGTATTGCTGGAGCGTTTGTCGTTTCCTCCTCCTTCTTAAGTGCGCATTCATACGCTAAGTGGCCCTCATAACCGCAATAGTAACATCGCCTTGTCTCGCTTAGTTTGCCGTTGGCGTTTTCGATCGTCATACCGTTGTTGATTTGCAAGCCGTTCTTCTCTAGTTGTTAGCGGTCGCTGTGGCGGTGTGCGTTCGCAAAAGTGAGCCGCAGATCGAGCTTGATACGCTGTAGCCCGCCGCAAGTCGTTGCGGGCGGCTCGATTTTGCTGTTGAGGCCGCTGCTGCTGGCTAGTTTGACCCAATGGGCAGTATGGCAATTGCTGGATAGTATATGGACTTTGTGTTGACTGTTGAACTCCTGTAGTCGGTTGAGAGGCCAACACAAGACTTGGTTGCTGTTGGTACTGATTTGTCGCGAAACTCGCTTGTGGTAGGAAGGATGATGGAAGCTGGTGATTCGGGGTTACATTTGCACGTGGGGGTACTATAGTGCTGGGACTAACAGTCACGAGTGCCCTCCATTCAGCGTCGTATTGGGGTGGTCTCGCTGTAGTCAGGACTTAGCTTGGACTAGGCAGCGTCATCCGTTGTCCAACTACTAACTGTGGTAGTAGTGCTGCTATCGATGCCGCGGACGCTGGGGTCGTCATTGTTCGGACCCCACCTCCAGGAATTCTTAGCATTCCTGTATTTCGCGAGTGACGAGCACATGCATCTTCCCACCCCACTTGAGTGCCTTCGCCGTACATCCCACAATCACGAATGGCCATTTGCGTTGCTGATAGAAGATCAGATGGGTGTTGTGCTTTACGAACTGTGCCATCGCTTGGTTATCCATTCCATTTAGGAAAGAACTAACATACCAGCTATCGTCAATGTCTTTATCTCCGCCGAGCTCCAAGAGAGCGCTTGAGAAATCTGATAACCCTTCACCTGGCATGTGTCGTCGTTCACGAATACGATTCATCACCTCTGTGGCATCCAAGTGATTCCCGTATTTAGTTTGCAGTAATGCGGTGAAGTTTTCTAGTGTTTCACCTTCCCCATGTACAGTGCTACTGATCCTGTGGAACCACTCTGCTGCTTCGTCTTGCAGTTTCGCGGACACTTCGAGGTAAAGGTCACCAGTTTCCCAGTATCGACCGAATTTGCTTTCGTTTCGTCTAATAGCCAAGTGAACCTGCGATAACCAGGATGCTAGGGAAAGTCTACCATCTCTGCCTCGGAACTCTATTAGATCGAGACCTTTTTTCTTCATTTTAAGTGTTTGCTCATCGGCACCTTCCAGCTGGGTTTGTGTCGGGTTGATGATGTATTGCATTGACTGTGACGGGACGGGATCAGTGTTTATACCATGCATGGTGACTGATGGAGGGCGCCATCAGGGTACAGTGGTGTTCCGGAAGACGAAGGTTCTCCTCGTACTGTCGCCGGTTGACTTATGCTGGGTGCACTAACCCCATCCATTGGACTTTCGTACTGGTGTACGTAACTTCTGACGTTGTCTCTGAGGCGGTGTGGCTCACCAGGGTACGCAACCGGTAACGATATTTCCACCAAATTTATATCAACCGACTCTGGTTCTGAGACTGCGTTGTTGTCTACCGCTTGCGATTCGTGCACCACGTGTTGCTGAGCTGCTGTAGCCATTCTAGCAGCTAATCTCGCTTGCAATCGCGCCGCTCTGGCAGATACTCTCGTATTCCTTGTCATATCTGCTTGTCACACTAGGAAAAGATCTGTGTCGTTCCTACCAGGGTTAAACCATCAATCCCCAGTTGCTCTTTAGGTTCTGAGGAACTGGAGATTGTATGACCACCAAGCAAGCTTTCTCCCACTGGGATAAGACTATCAGGCTGATCTCCGGGCGATTCACTGCTGTGCCGGCCTACGTCTCACGCCTGGCTCCGTCTTCAGGTCGTTCTTAGTGTGTCTGGCTTCTTCTTCAGACCCACTTCCCAACTGTGACAGTGACTCCCAGCTATACCAGCCAACTTGGCAAGCACTACGTATATTCTGACGGCTCTTTACGAACGATCTCGGCACTAGCTCGCCCGCTCCTGCCTTTCAGCTCTTATTTCTGACTGACCCTCTTCTCTCTGCTGCTTTAGTGATCGTTCGACTTCTCCCACCTCGTTAGCGTCTCCGGGTGTTTTGCACCACTCATTGCTACAACCTTCGTCTTCGTACAACCTCCCAAGACCCGTTACACGTGTCGACATTCCCCATCCACTCTCAACGGTCCAGTGACCGATGTTTACTTTACCATCAATTGATAACAGCTCAAAGCAATATGTGCCACATTGATTACCTGTGTATCACTTGGGGTCGTCGAAGAGGGGGTTGTTTCCCATCGTGCGAGTACATTTAGCTGTTGCATTGGTGAACGAGCTTGGACGATAGACGTTGACTGTAATCCGACTGCAGAATCCAAGTTGAATTCCTGACGATGAGATCATGCATTCAATTGTAATCTAGCTTTTCTTTGTAGTAGTCTGCGGTTAAAGCACGTGCCTTGAAACACATGATATCTGCTTCATTTTCTGCTCTTGGCGTCGCCCGAGCTATTGTGGCGCACTTGGATATCGATTGCCGATGCTTCCAAGACACACGGAAGTCTGTCAGGGAGAAGTGATCCAGCAGGACGGTACCATCCAAGCAAAGTTGCTGTACAATGTAATGTTAGCAAGTATCGCATGACGATGAAAACACTCACCGTTTCGTGTTGTTTAAGGTCGTACTCATCCTCGAGAAATGCTTTCAGCACGGCAATAGTGTGACCCTTCTTGAACTGAAGATGTATACACACTATCAGGACACTAACGCTCTAGAACGTGACAAGTAAAGTGTACCTCATTCGACACTGTAGAGTCGTCTGGAAGTAAAAAAAGTAGTCTATACATGTAACACATTAGTGCAAACACCTCACACCTTTAGAGTCTGAATTATTGCAGCATTCACGTGAATGGACTCTATTTTCCAGTACCATGACATGATCAAACTTGCTCTCCTCCTGGTGTTGACGCAGGACTTTGACACGGCTATGCAGATCCTCATGTTCCAGGACGAGAAGGTGGCGCGACTGTCGTTGGAGGATCCGATGCAGACGAGAAGCCAACGAGCAAGACGCACCAAGACCCGAGAAATAGCTTGCGTAGTCCCAGCAGGAAGCGAAGGCGAGTAGAGTCGTCACAAGCCGAAGGGCTGGAGCCTCCAAGTCCTCCTCTGTATAGCAATACACAGTCAAGTGAAATCTGGAGTCAATGGCCAAGTGGCCCGTTGGATGAAGAGGAGTCACAGGTGGTAGATGCCGATTCCAGCGCCCTTATAGATGGTGTTATACACACTCTATTGAGCGTTGAGCGTTCCAACAACTGATTCCACCGGACCTGACGAAGCATCAAACCTGATTGAGATGCCATCGACTCCATAGTTTGCCTTGTCAGCTTCTGGACAACCCCAGGGCGCTTTGATAATCAACTCGGAGAGGACGTAGTAGATTACAAAGTAATTGATACCTTAATAAAGTCGAGTGACTGTGACAACTAATTCGCAGTTCGAAGAACTGCCGTTTGGGGGCTGTTTTTGGATGTCATCAAACGACATTCGAGTCACATACGATAAAGGTACGACATTCCCGCTACATTTACTAATACTCGCTACACATCACCCTGACAGTCTGCGCATTTGCAACTGCGTTCTGAATGATTTGTGATTGAAAGGTTTTGCGAGAATCTTTAGTGTAGCTATGTTTTCGCCAATTCGTAGAAACGTATAATAGATTGCTGATGGGTTTGACCCATGTCAATTGCTATTGTCAAAGGTATGCGAATGAGGCTTGGTAGTAGACGATGTGAGTGGATGAATGGAAATCCGAAAGTGAGTTCGATTTAGGTTAGTGTCATTGCCACTTGCTACCTCCTACAGTTCCTACAGTCTTTTAGTAATCCTACTGTTACGGTCCAAATGATTTGAGGCGCGGCCAAACAATTTGAGGCACGACCAAATGATTTGTGAGATGCGTAAACACGATGCACATCATAGGATTCACCAAATTGAAGTTGACAGCCAATCACATTACACGATCCGAAAAGATCCACCAATCAGATTGCTCCATTCCCGTTTCTTCAACTATGGCCCACACAAGGCACACGCCCGGCACGTGCGTGCCGCGTGCCCAACGTAGAGGTCCAGCGTAGAGGTCCAGTCGAACAGACAGCGAAGTGCAACCACAACAAATCGTGGACTATCCATCGAGTGTGACCCTGTACTTATTGAGAGAAACTCAAAGCCACTTTTATGAAACTCTTCTTGTTCTTATCATGAGTCACCAGAAGAAAAACAATAAGCTGAAGGCAGTGAAGAGATATCGGGTTCATGAGCCGCAAGATTCGAGCCTCCAACAGCTTCGAAAGGCAAAAGAATACAAGCAATGAGTGCAACACAGCGAAGTTACCGTTGCTGATTCGTTGCTAGAACCCGTATCGGACGAAAGTTCAAGCATTTCTGGGTTACCGGATTTATACACGTTGAAAAGTCCATGACATGTTTATGGATTGCGGGCTTGTGGATTTACGACAATGTATTGACTTCTAAAAACGTACGTCCCATCGCCGACGATTAAAAGTTTATGTGCTAGTAGCTAAATTTAGTTTGTTTTGTAAGTGTGGCTGGGCGATCGCTTGTGTTTCTAGCAAGAACTATTTTTTCTCTACTTTGAACAGCTTATAGATATGGGGTACGTGTAGTGTTTCCCGGGTAGGATATGACAACACACAGGACAGTGCGGGTGCAAACCCGCAGGAACGGCGGCCTAGTGTATTGGGGGTTAGGTAGAAAGTTGAAGAGTGAGCCTGTCACGAGATTTTCGTGGGATCTCGCGAGCTGACTGAAATTGGACTATTGGCGGCTAGCTACTGTAAATATTACAGTAGTGTCAAGGTGATAGTTCAGCGGTTTCGAGCAACAGTAGCAGCAGTCAGTTGAAGGGTCGATGCCCTTGACAAGCAACCAAAGGAGGAACCAGCCAGCGAAGTGAACCCATGAGGACCTAGGAATGCATGTAATAACAGAGTTAGTGTAGGGAACAGTGAATGAGCGCCAAGCTCATTCCGGAATCAACAGAGGATAATAAAGTCGACCTGCTCTGGCCAAGCAAGTGTGGACTCCTCATCTTGGTGATCTCAGGAGCAAATCCCGGACACCTTGGCGATACATCGGAGTGCTTTCAAGACGTGAGCTTGGGCATCCCCACGAACGATCTTAAGACTTCCTCTGCCTAAGTGCTACCACATCCACTCTTCCAGCTCACTACTAGTGAGTTGGAAAAGTGCGACATTGTAGAACTTGAAAACGATGCAAGGACGAAACACTGCGCGCAGGATGTTACGAAGTGATACTGCGCCTGAGCGACAGTAGCTGGATGGAAACCGTCAGACTGCCGAAACCCAGCGAATCGACCGTCTGGAGGCCAGGTTGGATGAGCACCATGACGATATTCGAGCTTTTAGCAATAACATCAATGCTACTATCCTGGATATGCACGCTGGAATAAGAGCCGAGTTTGCTGATATGAACCAAACAGTGGCTGGATTAGTGCAGAGCGTGATTAACCTTGTAGAAGGGCTCAATCAAGTAAGGCAACTCGCGGAAGATGCTCAGCGTTTGGCTCGAGCAGCGAATCAACCACAACCCACAGTTCAAACACCACCACAGAGGCAAGCGGCTCCGGAGGAACCTGCATGGTCGTTTGGAATGCCAACTACACAACAGACCACGGGTATCAGGCACACAGGCCCCAGAAGCGGTGAAACCAATAACGCGACGACACCAGTGGCTCAAAGTGATGTGAGTTCATCTCGTGGATTGAATTTGAGGAAGATGGATTCAAAGCCACCTGTTTTCGTCGGAGATATCGATGGAATAAAATTGAACAGCTTTGTTTTCCAGTTCGAGTCATACTTTCGTCAAAAAGGCTATGATCTTTTGCAGCACGATGATTTGCTTGCGCTGGAACTAAATCAGAGTGTGCAGAAGAATGCACTCATCTGGTATGAGCAGTATATGACCGACAAGAGTACACACAAGTTGTGGACTGCATTGAAGTTGGAGATGACAGTGGAGTTTATGGAACCCAACTTCCAAGACAAATTGCGCAACCGATTGCTAACAATTAAACAGACTGGTGGGTATGTTGGCTACGTAAACAAGTTCAAAGAACTGAATCGTATCGTTCACGTTGACTCACTCATAGCGATGAATCTGTTCCTGAATGGATTATCGGATCCACAAATGAAGCGCGAAATACTGCGTAAACGACCAAGAGACTTGAATGAAGCGATTCGGGAAGGATTTCTTGAGTGGGAACTGAAAGAAAAGACCTCCAGCAGCCACAGATTCACCGAGAACAAGTCAAAATCCAAAAATGGAGGAGCTAACACTGCGGCTGCTCAGCAGACGACTACCTTCCCTCAAGTTGCTCGTAAATCGTGGAACGGAGGTAGACCGGCAGGAAGTAACGCCAAACCAAGCAGCAACTGCAGCCATTGTGGTCGTGGTCCGCATCGAGAAGAGGACTGTTGGTTTAAATATCCCGACAAACGCCCCTTTAAAACGAACAAGAAAGTAAATTCTCTGTTTGCGCGCATGGTGGTCGCCGACAACCAGTCGACAGAGGAAACCGACCAGTTAAACGAGTAAGCTCACTCAATATTGAGCGATTGAGTGGGTATACCCACAAGCTCAGCCGACTGAAGGGGATGCATGAGGACAGCAGGGTCTCAGGGAGTGATGAGACGACTCGACATCCTGCGTGTGACGAAAACCAGCAAAATAACCAAGAAACAGAGGATGCCGACCAACAAACAGCGAAACCCAAGAAAAATGAGTCGACAATGTATACCTGCATTACAAGTGGAGATCAAGGAAGCAGATATCTTGGTCTGGAGAGTAAGCTGTGCGTAAGTAATGTTCGTTCGTTTGACTACGACTACTATTGCTTGTTGCACCCAACCAGTACAATGCAGTGCTAACCCGAGGATTTAATCGTCACAAATTCCAACTTTATCGATAGTGGCGCCACGATTGATGCGATTAGCCCAGAGTTTTGCCGCAGATCTGGTTTGGAAAAGAGAATTGTTGACCATGGAGTGGGCATACCTATCACCTTGGCTAACAAACAAGAGATGAAAATTAAGAAACGCATCGTCCGGTTGCACTTGTTTATTGAGTCGTTCCCGCCCTACGTTGGAGACTTTCTCGTGCTGCCAGTGCCAGAAAATTCTAATGTCTTGCTTGGGATGCCTTGGTTGAAAAGGGTGAACCCTGAGATTGATTGGATCGAAGAAACGATCAAGCCGCGGGATAATTCAGCGGTAGAGCTCGACGTCAAGCCCAAAGTCTCGAAGAAAAAGAAAATTAAGCCAAGGACGACTGCAATTCCCCAAAGACCAGCTCTCAAGATTAATGGTCAGCGTTTTTCCGTGAGTGGGAGCACCGCTAATTCCGGTAGCCGGTACTTCCAGCATGGATATTTTTCAGCAATTAGTGGAGAAACGAAATATATCACCAGCAAACAATTTCGGCGACTACTTCGGAAGCCCCACGAGATTGAGTGCGTGTTTGTGATAAGGCCTGGGACGGAAAAAGAGCAAGTGGACAGTGGGAAGACATTCACCGAGGTAGAAGATTACGACGGATACCCGGTATACCCCGTGTTGAATCGACATCGACCAGTCTTTAAGCAGAAGCTGCCTAGCGGTTTGCCTCCAGAATCGCATGGCGTGCATGAGATGGAAGTAGATACGAACGAGCCGATATTCAGACAACAGTGGCGACAATCTCCCGCCCAAGAGGCAGAAATCCGAGCGTGGGTTGAGGAGATGCTTAAAGCAGATTTAATTCGGCCGTCTTCGTCTCCGCATGGAGCTCCCACATTTTGTGTGAAGAAGCCCGTCGGGTGGCGAATAGTTCATGACTATAGCGCTATGAACAACCACACTGTGAGGCAAACGTTACCGATGCCCCGCAAAGATGTGATTTTCGAACGAATGCAAGGGTGTTATTGGTACAGCTGCATGGATCTACTTAGCGGCTACTACCAGTTTCGTATGCGCGATTCGGACAATAAGTACACAGCGTTTCAGACAGCAGATGGGTCGTTCGAGTATTTGGTGATACCTATGGGTCTCTCGAATGCACCTGCCACATTTAATGAAGGGATTCGCAGATTGTTGAAGGACTTAGCTGACTTCTGCTTGTCGTATTTTGATGACATTTATGTGTTCACACGGAGTATCGACCTCGAGAGTCACTTGGCGGCTCTCGATCACGTTTTAACAAGACTCGAAGAGAATGAATATTTCGTCAAGCTAAGTAAGTGTGTGTTCTGTTCTTCGGAGATTCCGTGCCTAGGAGACTATATCGGTCGTAATGGAGTGCGGATCGACCCTAAAAAGGTGGGGGTGTTGCGCCAGTGGCCACTACCCAAGACAAAATCGGAGTTGCAGTCTTTTCTCGGGACAGCAACGTATGTCCAGGGTTTCTGCAAGGGCTTTGCGCGTGACGCAGGACCGCTATTTGACATGCTAAAAACTAAAGAGGGTCAGCAACAGAAGACGAAACTAGCGTGGACATCCGACCATATTCAGCACTTTGAACATCTCAAGGAGCGAATTTCGTCTACTCCGGTCCTTGCAATAGCTGACTTTAACAAGCCTTTCTATCTACGTATGGATGCAAGTGATTACGCGATAGGAGGTGTACTGTTTCAGATGGAGGAGAATGAAGGGCGCGTTGTGGAGCGGCCAGTAGCATTTCAGGGCAGAAAATACAAGGGCGCTGAGAAGAATTATTCGATCAGGGAAAAGGAATTGTTGGCGATACTGTTTGGGCTACGAGTGTGGAGGATTTATCTTCTAGACAAACCATTCGTGGTAGAAACCGACCACAAGTATCTGGAGAGTGTGTTCTCTCAAAAGAGCATCTTGCGTAGAATTGCGCGCTGGTATGATGAGTTGAGTGAATATCCCGTGACTTTCAAGTACATACCGGGGAAAGCTAATACAGTGGCCGATGGTATTTCTCGGCGAGCTGATTTTCAAGAGCAATACTCACTTCAAGCCATCGTACCAGCCGCTACAGTGCACTCGCGTGTGAAGACGAGTGTTGTCGAGCTAATCGAGGAAGCTGTGCAGCGCTACGGCGAGGACCCACGCACGGCGACCATTTTGCGACTGGTAAAAGGCGATGCATCGTCTTCTACCGTAAAAATCAAGTTCATTGAACGGTACTCGCTCGATGGAAACAAATTGATGTACACTGGCCCAAATGATGAAGGACCTAGGCTTGTTTTACCCGTCATCAACGAGATAATAAATGCAGTTCTCTTTGAGTTCCATGACGTGGAAGTATACGGGCATCCAGGCATTGAGCGGACTCTCCGGTTGGTGGAGAAACATTACCAATGGAGACACATGATGCGAAGTGTGCGTGCATACCTGAAGTCTTGCGAGACTTGTCAAAGGACAAAAGCTCGAAATACGAAGCCCCCAGGATTACTCCAAAGTCAGCCAATTCCACGTGGTAGATGGACGCATGTAGCGATGGATTTTATAGTATCGCTGCCTATGACGCGCTCCAAGAGTGATGCAGTGCTTGTTGTGGTGGACCAATTAACAAAACGAGCGCATTTTGTGACTTGTAAGGGTACTGCTACGGCTCGGGAGGTCGCGGAGCTCTACCGCGATCGTATTTTTGCATTGCACGGGGTTCCGTTGGAAATTCTATCCGACCGAGACCCGAAGTTTACCGCTACCGTCTGGACTACGCTGTGTACCATGTTGGGGACCCGTCAAAGGCTTACTACCGCTTTTCGTCATCAAGCAAATGGAGTGACGGAGCGCCTGAATCAAACGATTGAAAACTATTTGCGAGCTTTTACGAATGGAGCTTCCGATGACTGGGAATCGTACCTGTCTCTCGCAGAATTTGCATATAACTCGAGGTTCCAGCAGTCGATCTCGATGGCTCCATTTGAGGCCGATCTGGGCTATCTCCCATCGACTCCTGCAACATTATTGAGCGCGCCTACTACAACCGGAGCTGAAAGGCGGCGAAGTGAGTTGGGGAAGACGTTCCTCGAGCTACAAGCCGACCGCCTAGCGACTGTACGTCGTGAGCTTCAGAGTGCCAGCGATCGTATGAGTGAATACTACGATGCTAATAGACCGGTGCAATCCTTTTGATGTGGGGGAGGGGGTGCTGCTTTCGACTGAAAATTTGGCCAACTATCACGCCGGAACAACCAAGGCAAAGCTTGGAGCTCGTTGGATCGGCCCATACGCTATTGTAAGTCGGCTTGGTCATGACTATTACGAACTCAAGCTGCCGCAAGGCGTGAAATTTCACCCCGTGTTCCACACCAGCTATCTCAAGCCATACATACGCAGTAACGGCAGGGAGCAGCGAACATTCAAGGTACTGCTCCCGGATAATACTGAGGGTGAATTAGTGGAAGACATTGTGGATTTCAAGCGCACCCGCGGCAAGGCCATGTACAAGGTCAAGTGGCTCGGACAAGCCCGCTGCACATGGGAACCCCTCGCGAACTTGAAATATGTAGGCGACCTGATCAATCGCTTTCACGATCGCAAGAAATCGAGGAGGGTCTCGTCTTAGCGGAGGGAATGTCACGAGATTTTCGTGGGATCTCGCGAGCTGACTGAAATTGGACTATTGGCGGCTAGCTACTGTAAATATTACAGTAGTGTCAAGGTGATAGTTCAGCGGTTTCGAGCAACAGTAGCAGCAGTCAGTTGAAGGGTCGATGCCCTTGACAAGCAACCAAAGGAGGAACCAGCCAGCGAAGTGAACCCATGAGGACCTAGGAATGCATGTAATAACAGAGTTAGTGTAGGGAACAGTGAATGAGCGCCAAGCTCATTCCGGAATCAACAGAGGATAATAAAGTCGACCTGCTCTGGCCAAGCAAGTGTGGACTCCTCATCTTGGTGATCTCAGGAGCAAATCCCGGACACCTTGGCGATACATCGGAGTGCTTTCAAGACGTGAGCTTGGGCATCCCCACGAACGATCTTAAGACTTCCTCTGCCTAAGTGCTACCACATCCACTCTTCCAGCTCACTACTAGTGAGTTGGAAAAGTGCGACAGAGCCCCAGACTAGCTAGTTGTTGCTCTCCTCTCAAAATGACGGGGCGTTGTGGACAGAGCTGTTAGAGGCTGCTGTCCGCCAAGCCATCGCATACAGTACAATACAGCTCCAGTGGAGCCGTAGGACACGGTCTGTGATAACTGGGCAGTCATCAACTGGAGCTAAGCTGTAACGCCTGGCATCCACTACACCGCCCCCAAAGCTTGGTTCCCCACGTCTCCCCCTGGGAAACGTGCTGGGCTTCGGCTCTGGTATCCTAGACCTTGAGCAACGTCACTATGGTGATGTTACTTGGCCGCAGTGCTGCGCTGTTTGCGCTGGCGCCTGGACCGGTGTGGCTGGTTCTGTTGCCCACTAGAAACACCTCGCGCTCTCAACGTGTTTAGTACACTGGACGTGTCCACAGCTGCAGTCACCGACCTGGTGCGACGACCTAGAGGCCAGTTATTCTCATCTTGGGTCCGCCGTCGTTGTGATGCACCTGGAGACGACGCTCTAGTCTCCTCGTTCTCAATGTCTTTGCCTTGCTGGGATGCACCTATAGCGGCACTATCGACAGCATTGCGTCGACGTTTCCTGCTAGGTGATCGGCGTCGCGGCTTCCCGCGCCACCTGGTGGTACTCGCGGTTCACTAGCAGTTGGTAGATCTGACATGGCAGTCTTGGCTCGCTGGTCACGATTCCTACCGAGCTGCCGCCAATATTTTGTCAACTGGGGATCTTCAGCTTGCGTTACATAGTTATCCAATAGCAATCGAATGTCCACTGCCAAGCCTTCCATCGGCTCATATGAGTCCTCAATTTTCTCGAAGCCTTTCCAGGCCACTAGCACCTCGAAATCTCCAATTTCGGCGTTCCAGCGATGCGCCTTTAGCTTGTCCACAGCAAGCAATATACCTTGCGCGGCGACATGTCCTAGCAGTTCCTCCGTGATATTGAGGCTGCTATCTGCGTAGAATTTCAATCGTGACGCATGCACATCGGGCTCCTCTCTTGTTATTAAATGCTGAACTCGAAAGGAATGTGCATCTGCGCGAACCACTTGGTACGGCCCAATCCATATAACTTGAAGCTTGTTTTTGTGCTTTTCGTCAACACGAGAACGCAGAACAAAGTCATCTTCTGCGAAGTTCACTAGATTTTCTCCTCGTTCTCGTTTTTTGTTGAGGAGCCTCTGTTTGAGTTTCTGGTCATCGACTGCCTTGTGCATCCTCTGTATGCTATTACGCAGCTCAGCTAGATACCGATCAATACGATCGCTCTCTGAAACAGTCAATAGCTCATTCCTATCAGGTAGATAGAATTTTCGCAAAGGTGTAGGACATTTCAAACCCGTAAACAGCTCCACAGGATCGCGATTGCCCAGCGAGAGAACGGCGGTGTGATTTAGATTTGCCTGAAGCATCGGCGCCAAATAGGCCCAATCCTTGTAGCTGATCTTATACTCCAAGATCATCACCTGAACAACTTGGAGGACATCTTGGTTCACTCTTTCGACGGAGCCATTTATCCAGGGTGAGTAAGCCGACGTGAAACTTTGCTGTGTTCGCAAACGTCGTGCCAGTTCAGCCACAATCTCATTCTTGAAATGACTACCACAGTCTAATACCCACTCGGGTGGTAAACCAAATCGCGCATGCCAATCAAGCAGTGCTTCTACAGCAACTATGCAATCTGATGTGTCTGCAACAACCAGATCGCAATAATGTGTTGCGTGGTCTTTCAGGACCAAGAGGTACTTAGTATTCCCATAGCTTTTACCCATGTATAGATAATCGAAGTGCAAAAGTCCATTGCGCATGCTGCAGTCAATAGTTTCGCCCCAAGGGCGTGGGATAATTTTCCCCCCTCGCGAGTGCAGACACAGCAGGCACTTATGTACAAACGCAATTACAATCTCCGTGATGTTGTCAATGAAAAACAACCGGCGTAAATGAGCCAGCATAGCATGTAGACCCCTGTGACCGTGGGCACCGCAATGAACCACGATACAGAGGCGATGTATCAACTCAGTGGCCTCACTAGGAACCCAATTACGTCCATCAACGGTGAATATGCCATCGCCCGTACGTTCTGATCTAATCGGTGGTGTGGAGTTGGATTGGAGAGCTGAAATCTCCTCCAGACTGGGCCATTTAAAGTGTTCGTCGTCGAGTGGTCTTAGGGGCAGCCGCACAGGAGATATTGGTGCATCCGGAGGAGAGGATTGGGCTATTGGTTGACGAGTCCGTGCTACCTTGAGCCGCTTTACCACTGTCGGCGGGGTTATATGTCCTGCCCAACGCGAAATCATGTCAGCCCATACGTTCTCTGGACCAGGCACATGAGCTTCATTGACCACCTAAGTAACTTTCCTTTGACGTGCTTCTTGATCCTCTGGTGTGGCGCGAACATGTGAAATAGGTTACGGTGATCACAATACATTCTGAAGGCCTTTGGTCGTAACAGCAAATAGTCAAGTTTCTCGCACGCGATGACAATAGGCAGTGCTTCCTTTTCTGTCACTGTCCAATGAACTTGGCTCCCAGTGAATGAACCACTCATACAATGTAAAAGACGATGCTGCTGCTCTGTAGCAGGCTTCTTTGGTTCGAAGTTCGCCACCTGTGTTACGATGAGAGCCCAGCCTGTGTCGGATGCGTCCGAGAAGAGGCAAGTAGTGGCTGAGTCATCTGGAATGTCAAGTGTGGCCGTTGTTGCTAGCATTTCTTTGACGTTGTCAAAAGCAGTACGTTCCTCCACTGTGATGTGTAGTTCGATACCTGCAGCAGCACGTCGTGCGCGTTTCGTTATTGCTAGGGAGGCATCCAGGCGTTTTTGAAGTGGAGCCACCTGACGAGCATAGTCGACTATACTCTCGCGCATCCAATTGATGGCACATACAAATTGCTGCAGTTCACCTGCCGTCGTATGATAAGGCATTTGCTGCAGTGTGCTAATTCTATTAGGATCGTGTCGGACGCCTTGATGATCCAAGACACGTCCACACCACTTCACTTGTCTTTGGTACAGGCTACATTTTTGGCGTTCAGCTTGAGCCAGAACTGGTTCAGGAGCTCGAAGAACTCAGCTAGCTTTGCCATGTACGTATCCAAATCAGCTGCATATAATAGTGAGTCGTCAATCCATATCAAAAGATGCTCATAAAGCAAACTTGCGAAACACATCTCCATAGTTTTTTGGAAAAAGATTGCTGCACCACTGCTACCTTGAGGCACACGGCGGGGAGTAAATATTTTCTCGTCGGTCATGTACGACAGGAACTCTTTGCAAAGCTCGGCTAATGGCAACTGCCAGAACCCTTTCAAAAATTCGAAGAGTCCAAATATTCCATTCCACGTGCACTTTCCATCACTACAGCAAGTATTGGCATTACAGCAGTCATAACCTCTGTCTGATCGTTGACTACGCGATAGTCCGTCGTTTGGCGGAGGTCCATAAGGTCGGCAGACTTTTTCGCCGGCAAGACAGGGCTTGCCTACCGACTGTCAGGATTCTCGTAGACCAGTCCTAGCGCAACGAGACGAGAGTTAAATACATGAAGAAATTTGCGAATATGTGGTGGATACTTGCGAGGCTTACATTTGGTTGAGCGAGCCCCGTCTTGTTAGCGAATCTCCAATGGCGATACATTGGCTGGTGGATCCGCACGCAGTTCCAATCGCCACACATCGTAGGCATGTACAATAGTTCTTAGTTGATCAATGCGATCAAGGGGAAAGCCATTAGCCACTGTACGATCAATCAACTGCTCAACGGCTGCAAAGATGCCATCGTCACTTGACTGATGCTCATTAAGGTTCACAGGCATGTCATCTGCCTCGAGTTCAATTGGATCTCCACTAGTATCTTCGTCACCATGACCAGCTAGTTGCTCAAATTGTCTGTCAACATCAATACCCAGTGTTACCAACAAGTCGTTGCCAACAATGAACTCGTCGTCGTCCGCGTTGACGGTCAGTACATCCACCAATCCCATGGGCTCCACAGGGCCAACCACAGTATGTATCAGAACTTGGAGTTGGGCCTTCCATTCGGCCGTTACCCATGTGGCGCCAAAGGTTTGCGTATGTACCGGGACATCAAGTTTCTCCATTTTCACGCTCGGGTCAACCATTAGTAGCTGCTGCCAGCGAGATTGGCCTATCACCGTGTAGTCCGAGCCACTATCAGGACAATATGGCAACTCCAGAACTCCGTTCAGTGTGACCCGTTGCTCAGCGGTAGGCAGTAGCTCACCGAGGCACTTAACACGGGCTCTTTTTACCTTGCGAGCGTCTCGAGCATTGCGCATCTTCTGCAGGAGCTCGTTTTTCTCCTCCTCCGTTGCAACCTGGCACTCACGGAGCCAGTGCATAGATTTGCACTTCGGGCATGGACCAGGTGGCGGACGTGACGTTGTAGAAGGTTTAGGCACCGGTTTTAGCTCCACCTTGGCTTTCGTCTTAGAATCAATTACATCCGTCCCTCGGGGTGACTTGCTGTTCCACGGCTTACTTTGGTGCTTGACTTTAGCCAACTTGGTTGAGTTGCCTTCACGACTAGTCTGTTTAGTTTTCTGTGACTTGAGGCGCTGATACTGACGCTCATGTTCGGTCGCTTGCGCAACGATCAAATCAAAGAGGAGCTTGGGGTTGGTCGCAGCACCCTTGTCTGCGAATCGGACCCTCTATTTCACCTCTTTCTTCAGTGCTATTGGTTGCAGTGAGGCCAGGAGCCGCTTGTATTTTTCATGTGCACCGTCGGTTTGAGAAAAACATCCGACCAGTCCATTTGCCATCGTGATCTTGTTGAACAGCGTAAAATAGTCAATGTAGCGGGCTTTGACGTCACTCTCTGCCATGTCGAGCTTTAACTCACGCCAATAGAGTTCTTTAATGTCCGGTAGCGAGTCATTCTTCACACTCGAAATAATGTTCTCGATTTCGGCCGTCAGCAAATCATCAGTGACATCACCCATTGTGATATCGAGCTGCAGCTCGCAAAACGTCTCCATCAGGTGAGGGTTGAACGGATCCATCACAGACTCCGCCACTGCCTCGAAGTTCTCGCCGGCCACCCGGCATCGCGCACGCAGCTTAGCCTCGTACTCCCGCCGCTCCTTCCTCCACCTCACCAGCGACTCGTGGGAAGTGGACTCAATCTTAGGTGGCAGGACTGGAGTGAAGAGTGGCACAGAGCCAGTTGGCCCAGCGTTCTGTGCCATTTTGTTGAATTTCGTTTCAAGGTCCACTGAAGAGTGCAGCAAAGAGGTAGCGCACAAACAGCGGTTAATCCCACTAAAGAATTCTTTGTAGTGGTTCCCGGGTAGGATATGACAACACACAGGACAGTGCGAGTGCAAACCCGCAGGAACGGCGGCCTAGTGTATTGTGGGTTAGGTAGAAAGTTGAAGAGTGACCTCCAGACTAGCTAGTTGTTGCTCTCCTCTCAAAATGACGGGGCGTTGTGGACAGAGCTGTTAGAGGCTGCTGTCCGCCAAGCCATCGCATACAGTACAATACAGCTCCAGTGGAGCCGTAGGACACGGTCTGTGATAACTGGGCAGCCATCAACTGGAGCCAAGCTGTAACGCCTGGCATCCACTACCGTACGTCCAAATCTGTGATTGTACCACATCGACAACGATGGATTACGTTTCAATTCATGTAATACCATGCACGGAGATTTTATAAGATATATATTCAAGTCACTCCAACTACCTCAATATCTTAATCTAGTTGGGCTACTTTAGCAATTGATATAGAAGAAGTAGAAATTGATTAACCAGTTGTAGGATGAATCGTTTTACTAGCTATGTAGCGTATGCCAAACTTGAAAATCTGTGGAGCGTCTCGGCCATATTGGACTGACTGTAGCGAAATGCGACTTGACCATTTTAATCGTTTCCAATCCTTCAGCTTTTGTGGTATGATCAGTCAGTTGCTCCTGTAGCTAGCGCATTAATATCCTGTTTGGATACACGCAATACCCACTAAACTACTAAATGTAGACGCGATACGTTTGCAACAAGCTAGTTGGAACTTTTAACTCTTATTACTGTTAGAATAGATCCATCTCTTGGTAAGAATGCTTTTCGTGTTTGTCTATCAGAGAATTTGTTTGTTTGCAATTATCTAGAAATATCTTATCACTAACAGACTCCTGTTAATTTCATTAACATCGTTTCTCGATCTAAAATATACCAACAGCTTCAACAACTGGATCGTTCTCCGCATTTCCTCGACCGCGCTTATTGAATATGGAAGGTGTTTTATTCATTTGTGATATTGAATTAGCTTAATTAATTTGGTGCTTATTGGTTGAATTGCGAGGTAATTTGCATCGTGGAGCGTTTTGGCCTGTTCATATACGTAATACATCTATGTACATTCATCGTATAACTATATTAATACATTCTTTGGGATAGACGCCAAATCCAATCTTCGAACTGCGAATCCCCGTGTTAACTACCCGGGTCCCCAATAATAAAATTCAATGTGCCTATTTCCGTGTCGTCGTAGCGGAGAGCGCGCTGGTGATGTTGCAACAAATGGCAAAATACCCTGTTACAGAGCTCTGGTGTCACAATTTCAACAAAGAGAGGGTTCAACAGCAAGTTTAAGATACTTGGCTCGATGCTCTGTAATCGTTGTTCCATCCGGTACACGCAGGATTGCAGGGCGTTGGCGCGCAAGAAATCGCTCGACGGCACTTTTATAAACAGAGAACACGTTCTCAATAGGATTCAGCATTGGGGAGTACGGCCTCAATTTCAGTACCTCAGCATCTTCGAACTCCTCCTCGTCGAAGACATCTTCGTCATCAGTGTGACACGGTGCATTGTCGAGCACTACCACCACCTCATCCAATGGCATTGTAGTGCTGATGTGGCGCAAGAAGCGCCGAATAAACTCATTCACAAGGTCGGCTGTGAAAGAGCCGAACTGCGACTCTTGATAGGCAAGGCCTGAGCTTGAAATCACAGCAATGACATGAATGTTTTTGCCCTTAGTGGCAACACCAGTCTGTACGGCACGGCGCCAACATGTGCTCCAGCCGCATTGTAAAGTTCTGTAATAGCCTTCCAGTCACCATCGTCCTTGGCAACGCTCAACAAGCACGCGCGCACATTACCGTAGTCTAGGTGTTAAGTGTCCGGCGTTGTTAAGTGTCACCCCCCTTGATTGACCAATCATAGCGAAGTATTTGCCGTATCAGATTAAGATTTGCAGTTATATGTTAAGTGTCACCCCAAGCAAAGACAGACCAGTGGTCACTAACCACTCATCAGTTCACTGGTCAGCAAGCACGAACCATACTACAATAAACTGACACGCACAACAGTAAATCATGAGAGGGACAAGGGGGAGGGCGCAAGCCTATTCAGCATAAGCTACGCCCGGAAACATTTGCATTCAAGGCTACTGTGCATTCATTTTATGACACAAACACTATTTCTCAAGTTGTTGACACATTTTGGCCAGGAATCGACCCCAATTCTACCTCCTACAAGTCTAAAACGCGCGTCATTCGACGCTGGAAGCACGATTGACGCAGAAATGGATATTTTAGAGTGGATTGTTGCTCTACGTTCTCATGGTATACCTGGGTATACGCATTGTTCTCAGCCTGCTGACATCTCTCGGAATAAGCCTCTAAAAGATCGCATGCGGGCGTTTTGGACTGAATAATTGAAAGACGAGTGCACACAGGTTTTGTGGTCTTAGCAGAACGACAGTTCAAAGAGGGTTTCAACACATTGACCTTATGTTTGATGGACGTTACAACACCCCGAGCAAACCTGTGGAGCCGAACGAGGTGGAAGATAGTCTGGTAGAAGAACTGCATACACTTTCATGGCTTGATACTGATGTCGGCCAGGTTTGCTGGGACGACGACATTGTTGAGCGGTTCATTGTTCAAGCTGAAGTTTAGGTAGATAACATAATTGCGACTAAATGAACTGTCTATACAATTGATTTTACCATATGAATATGAATGTTGAACTTATCCTGTTCTTGTGATTTGCCTGAAGGTGGGGGGTGACACTTAACACCAAGATTACGGTATGCGGATCTCTTGTACTTTGTGGTTGGCTTCGAGCCAAATTGAGAATGAAAAGTTTTGGCGCCAACACTTCGCGCCACGCGCGAGAACCAACCAAAATCTCCTATGAAAACGTATATCTCGATCAGTATTAAATCGTACAGGATATTTATATTTCGCACTTTTTGAGTTTGAAAATCGAGTTATTGAATAACGGCTTGCATTGGTGACGAAGGCTGGGTTGTGTGAAGAGTAGATTTTCTTGGAATCATTTGTCGTAAGCTGATGTTGCTAGCATTACGTCGATATCCCTTCTGGGTAGAGTAAGGATGTTCTCCGTCCCATTTTGGCACTGATCGATAGTGTAACTACTGTAGCTGCCACACACGCACGAACCACGGCTAGGAGAGCCGCATCTTCATCGACTTCTAAGTAGGAAAATCTTCAATTGGACAACACAGACCTCGTGCCAGTTGACTGACAATGACTAATCAATTGGTGTCAACACGATGACACGATTCGTAGCTGGATTATTTTCAACCAATCACAAACCAGTTAATTGTGTGTTTTATGCTCCGCCCGATCTGAAGGAAGATCGAAAGTCGGATCTGACATTGAAGCCAACAGAATACAATACAGTATTTCCCGGCAAATCGGGAAAGGTGGGACTGATAAAGAATGCGAATACAAAGTGTGTACACCGGTCCACTCGATAGAGTACTGAATGTTTGTTAATATCTGAGGATCCAACACAATGCGACCAACGCATCGCGTTGGTGTAGGGCAATGTAGAGGGCTGCCTTGGACTGAGGGTGGAGCAAAAGCGTTGTCTATTCTGCTAGTGCGGTTATGCCCTAGGGCTGCATGATGACCATCTTGGACAACATGGCCTTTTGTATAAGAGCCAAACGCAGATAGTGGTTCTTCGTTGGGATGCAGACATGGGACCTATGATTAATGTGGCAGGCTGGTATGGGGGAGCATGTACCAACAATACATAATGACCACTGTAAACCATCCATTTATCTATCACCACCGTGTTGCAATTCACGCGTGCCTGCAAGCTACCGAGCAAAGATGCTACCTTGCACGTAATTCTGTATACGTACCATTTTTGCATCAAACTCAGTCACCATCGTTTTTGTTTATCTCTACTGACTCGTGGAGGAATAGACACCATTGGGGACCTGGTTGCGTCAATGGTGTCTCGTGTTAGTGTTTGTACCTCTATAAATCCTACCACGGCTAGGAGAACCGCATCTCCATCAACTTCTAAGTAGGGAAATCTTCAATTGGACAACACAGACCTCGTGTTGATGATACAACAAATCGTGTCGACACCAATGGATTATTTTCAACAAATCACAAACAAATCGACTGTGTGTTTTATGATCCACAAATCGACACAATAACATGCGTCAATGGGGTCTCGTGTTATTAATAGTGTCAATTTGACGGATACTATTGCGCTGGCTGTTGTTATTCATCGCATAATTTGCCAATGAGAAAAATCCTGGAACGTTCTTTTAGACCAGCTTCTGTTGTTGCCTCAACGTACTGTACCATAGAGCTCTTAACAAATATGCTCGAAGTCAATACGTGTTGGTCTCTTCACAATTGCCTCGATGATCTATCCTCTTTCCGTAGTGCATGGTACTGGATTAGATCACCATTGAAAGTCATGCCCATCAGCACCATTGAGATCGTTATGTTGCTGATTCGAGGATCTTATGTTTGCTTGTGAAGGACTCATCACTAGATGACCGGTAAGTAAAATAAATCGCCATGGACACAGGGCAGTACCTGGAGGTGATCTACCTCCAAGGATAACACCAAAACGAAGGGGTGCAGTGTACACGAAGGCAGTAGCCCTGAGGACTGCATGGTGTTGAAGGATCTTGAATTAAGGAGTTTAGTGTACGCCTGCTGAAGTACGACTACAACTTGGGTTTCTACTTGTATGCAGAGGTCAATGGTCATAGGTGGCGCACCAAATCTTCTTTATGATGGACACCAGGTGCGGCGTGAATGACTAACACATGAATGTGGGATTTCTGAATGTGTAACGCGCAACATATATGCTAGGCAGCTCATGGAGAAGGCTTCTTTGTCGACTCTACATGTACAATTCAAATATTGGAGGCACTTTTGTTAATGATGTACTCTTGCAGTCATGAAATGCTTCCTCATCGATCAAATAAGTATGTCGCTGCTACACTGTGAACGTTTGATATGCACTCGAATGACATGTATTGTAGTTCTGTTACCTGCTATTGTGTCAGCTATGCACTTAATTTTAAGAGAAAGCTAGTTTTACACCTCCCCCTCCTTCAAGTCTGCGTCGCTCGGCTTTGAAATCAGCTCGTCCAGAAGTTTTTCTGTCTTTGCAATATCTTGAGAGGTTTCACTCTCTGGGATGACAACTTTCACCTCGGGAGAGCACAGCAACTGGTACAACATCCTCATACGTAATGCCAAAGACGCTTGTCGTGGAGTTTTACCTCGTAACGCGAGCCACCCCGTTTCTCCATACACATACGCCCAACCCATTGAAGCCACGAAGACTCCACAGCTTGCACTGTCTGGCTGCTCGGGTCCCGTCATCACTGGCATTTTCCATCGCGGAAAACAGTTTTTATCTCCATACTTGCGTCGCCTCCAGTTATCCACCTTAGGACAACATACTTATTTGCTGCCGCAGCATTTGCTGGATGCGGCTTGCTACGAGGCCTGAGCTGTCAGTCATGATTCAGCGCTCACGTTAAATAGAGATGAACACATCCCTAATGGAATTAACAATAGTTGGTAGTCTCGAGTTTCGCACGGAATTCGTTGTCAAGAGGATCATACACCTTCTACAAATAGAGACAAGCGTTAGCCCTGCTAATTTATAGATAAACATAACAAACATACCGCTTCCCTCACAACTAGCCATGTTGACCTGCTTTCTCCAGCTATCGGCGTCTACTTGCCACGCGTTTGAGGAAATGAGCGGCTGAGGTTCATCGGAAAAATATTTGGTAGTTTACTTTCACATCCCTGAAATTTTCATCTCAATGGTGATATAAGCACTGCCATAGTGCATCCTGTCCGCACTCACAAGCCTACATGTAATATTTAGTATAGCTCCAGAAACTTGAAGGGGAAAACATAAGGTTGGGGGCTGTAGGTACATACGGACATGCTCCAGTACTGCTGCGAATTCACTTGCACCTTATGGTGTGTACAAGCGACCAGAGAGACCGGATGCGAACAAACACTTTTGAGGGTGAACACAAAACGAGATGGGGTGTCAGCAATACGAATAAGGGTTTAATAAACTAAATGTGTTGTTTTCGGGTGTTAGCATACAGATTTGCTGGTTTCAGCAAAAATGATTTGTAGGCTTTACCAAAAAGATTTGACATGGACATAGTCAGACACAGACTCGGGTCATACGGTATTGTGTGATGTGCCACGTCCGCTTTCTCTTTCACACTCAAATGCACAGGTAACGTCGCTCTCAGTTCAACATACAGCATACCCGTCTTCGAACCCCGTTGATCCTCGACCGTATCGGTGATACACCTCGCCAACGGCCTTTCTGACGTGGAAAACACGTCCATCGATCTATTTCCTAACCCATAAGTTCGTTGACATTGGCTTGAATAAATTTCAGCCCTTATTAATGTCTAGAACTTCGAATATACAACAGCCTAAAGTCAAAAAGACATTCGCCCTCAATGTAAATGAACCTATCTCAGTCGAGTAAATGCACATCTCATATGCATCTTACGTGCTTTCTAGAGTACAGTAATGATAACGAAACTGGATGTGATCCTGCACCATTTAAGCTCCCTTAAGGTTGCAACAGCACGATATCGTTTCGCCCTGTTTTGGTTTTTGATAGCACCCCATCATGGTTTTGTTGGCATACTTTTCTCGAGACCAGAGACCACAAGTACAGTATCCGACTCTCATGAGACACTCGAGACGCAGACCCTCAAGGCTTTGGTTTTTGGGCCAAGCCCATAGCCACACCGCGGAGGCTACAACTGCCGCATTTCTCATTCTGCAATTTCCTCCAACCTCAAGACCCAGCCAGCTATGCGTCTCTTTAACAAGACCCTTGTGGTTCTTGCGGCCGTCCTCCTTGCAAGTGGCACAGAAGTGTCAAATGCCGATCAGGCCAGTGTGTTAAACGTGGACGTTGTTCACTCCTCTCGTGTTCTCTCTGGCGAGGACAAGAGTTTTCTTCGACGTCATCCAACCGAATACGACGAGGAAGAGAGGGGTGGCGGGGCTAACTTGTTCTCTGCGCTAAAGCAGCAAAGAATGAAATGGGATTTGGATTACCGCTTGAAGGTGTTCCGGCGTTGGCGAGACTATGAAAAGTCCGTTGACGATGCAAAAGAACATGTGACAAAACATCTTGCTACAGCCTACGAAAACTTCCTGAATTCGAAACCGAGGTCGGGGTTAGAGATGAATCCGCACCGAATCCACAGACAAGATTAGGGTGGGGGCTCTGTCGCCTCGCTGCTTTCAACGTATCTGGGAAGCTCGAAAGCATTACTGATGAAGAAAAATCGCCTACTGTTAGTTGATAACACAAATACAGGTTCTCTTCAAACGACTACTTTAAAAAAAGCCTTTTAATCCGACAGAACTATCTGGAAAAATTGAACGTGGTAGATTCTCGTTAGAAAATATTATTCGCGCATAACAGTATTGGTAAACTAATCTACCGCATAAGCTTAGTTTTGCCATTCTACCACTACTCTACGAGTAACATGCCGTCAGTCACGCTCATCGTTTTATAGCCTTTTCCTGTAGTTCTGCATATTTTGCTTTATCCTTTTTTGCATTTACTACCCTGTAGCACCCTATCACGTCACATAAGCACTACCACACAGCATCATTACAAGACAAGGCATTACAATTAAAAATCCCATATGTTTTATCAATGTTCGTGGTACCGTATCGTAAAGTCCAAACCAATTTTTAGCATAATTTGTACAAATGGAGAATCAGTAATAGTACAGTACTGAGTTACAGTTCCGTCGTGACCGAAAATACTGGCTCAAGTTATCCACATTAAAGTCAATGAATTGAGGGGGGATTGTTCAGTGTTATCGAAAGAGTGCGTGTAGTAGTTGTAGTGGTTAAGAGGTCCTCTACTTATGTTTTCCATCATATGGATTCCTGAAACTGCTAGAGCTTGGGAACCCAATGATGTTGGGAGAGTTGAGGCCTATGCGCGGATGGGGAAGTTACAACCAGGAACAATATCTGAGATTGAGAGTAAATTACCAGTGCCACGTTGAATGTAAATTTAACGTTCAGTTTTAAGAAGTATCTTGGAGCAGTCTGTTGACTTCAATTCGATGTTTAGTGTTAATTTTTGAACGAAGACGAGGGTAGGAAAGTCTGCACCATAACAAAAAACGATAATAGTCTATTCAAAAAGAGTACGAAGAGTCCGTTAGTTGAAAGAATTTGGAACAGAAGGTATGTTAAGGCAACTTAGCAACAAGCTTTATCAGTACAAGTATTTTCAGGAAGAACATCTATCACAACTGAAATAGTCACCATGTTTAAACATAAATTTAGATCGAATTTGAAGCAACATTGTTACTATCTAGACTATTTAGGTTGTGTTGACAAGTAGGTTAAATCTTCGTAGTAATGTCCTGCAAGTTTCAAGTATAGTCTTTGCTTGCGTCGTTGTTAATGAGTTAGTTTAAACACAGTAGTTTGAGGTACGAAGTTGCTCTTAGTCAGAGGGAGGGACACAAGATATGGTAGACTTTTTGGGGGGTCGTATTTTGGTCGGGGCGGGACTTAAGGTCGGTAGCTCAGTTTACTGAGTTTTGGTCG
This sequence comes from Phytophthora palmivora, assembly GCA_008079305.1. Taxonomy (NCBI): domain Eukaryota; phylum Oomycota; class Peronosporomycetes; order Peronosporales; family Peronosporaceae; genus Phytophthora; species Phytophthora palmivora. The sequence goes on along the minus strand of VOQZ01000230.1, from coordinate 57,473 downwards.
GGTCGGGACTTTTGGTCGGGGCGAAGACTATAATGGACTTGCCAATGCACTACAACCTCATTGCGCGCAGCAAATGCATCAATATAAAAGTTGATGTTGCTTCTCCATCTTGTCCGTTGAGAATGAGACCAATGTTGTGTATTTTTCGTAGTGACTACCTGCAGCGTTGTGATACTAATTTAGTCACGCGCATTTGACAAGATTGCAACAGGAACTCAACCTCACTTCAGCTATGCACGAGCCCTTCACACTCTTAACCTGAGTGAGCAGTTTATTCAGCTTAACCAAGTAATCTTTCGTTTCAACATTGTGTCTGCGAAACCAAGTTACTTTGCCATCCATGACCCGACAGAATGTTGGCGCTTCAGCACCGCACTCTTGACGCTCTGTTGCATCTTATACACGAAGCTCACAGAAATCTAAAGGATATGGGAAGGGTGCAACGTGCATGTACTACAAAGGCTTTCGATACACGAAAGGTTGGGAGTCCCAGGTAAAAATTACGCTGCGTTGTAGTGTTCATCGCAGTACTGGATGCAAGTATCGACTGGACGTGTACGCTATCGGCGGAAAGGTTCTCGTCACTGAGCATACGTGTGTTCACATGCAGCACGAGAACAGCGATGCTTTAGATGTGATACTAGAGATGAAGAGCGTATTAGATCTTACTAAGCCAGTGCACGAAGTATTGAAAAAGTTAGTGATACGTATTACCCACACGATGAGAACACTCGCACAGTCTTGTCAGGAGAGCCGGTAGCCTTCGTGTTTATCGTACTCGCCGAAATCATTACGAGTGACATCTTGATTGAACGATTAAACAGGTTCGGACTTATTGTAGTGCAAAAGGAACTGACTATTCTCATTCGAAGTGGCATGAATTTTGGGTCTACTTCAGAGTCACATAGCTAGAACGCTTTAATATTGAGGGGTGGAACGTGCATAGTTCCGATCTAGACCTTGTAGCTACCTACTCTATCGTTTTCACCGTGAACTAAACAGCGCGTTTAGAACACTTCTCAACATATTCACTTGTGTGGCCACCATTCGACATATTTCACAGGATTACGTTGCAAAGATTGCGAGTGTTGTGGCTGGTCGTCGAAAGAAAGGTAATGCTAAGAATGAAAATATAAGGAAGCGTAGGAGTAAAGAAAAAGTTAAGAAGCGCAAAAACAATAATAACCAGGCGTCAGAAATACCTAGGGGTGAGTCAGGGCTTCCGCAACCGATCTGTTGTAGCTGGGGCTACAATGTGCTTCTCATCGGAGGTGGCACTCAACGTCAAGCACAACGGAAACAGTGCAACAGTCGACTGCCGTTGCTAGAGAAGTAGAACGACAGGAATTAGCGAGGCTAACAGCTTTAATATATCCACTTGTACATTTCACTTGTGAATCTCTCAGAAGCAGGTGTGTTGCAGATCACAGATACACAAGGATGACACGTACTGAGCAGCGCAAAGGCCACTCGGAGGAGGTTCTCGTGTATTGTTGCTTTTCTTCAACTGAGCTCCAACCTACAAGCTCTGCTTCTTTCCTACCTCCTTTCTCACATTGCAGTCCCAGTCCTTTTCTCATGTTCCAACCTAAGTATCCAACCGTGACAACCAGTAATTGCAACTATTTCGATCGAGAGCGACAAACAACACGATCTATCTACTAAAAGTTGAAGGACTTTCAGGCTCTAATATAATACTGTTTTGATTGAGGATGCCGACGAAAGCAGCAGCTGCGGCAGCGTTAGTGGTGGCGACAGTGGTAACGGCGGTGATGAAGGTGAAGATGACGAGTTTGACTTTTCGTTCGACTACTCAGGTGACGAGTACGATTAATTAACAGACACAAGCAGCATTGAACAACACCTACACAACAGTGTAACAGCATTAAGATAGTTCGTATCGCTTGCTAGCGCACTCAATCAAAATCATTTACATATTGAAGATGAATAGATTCAAAAAGCTTGTTTTGGTCGGGTCGGGGGTTTAGGTCGGGAAAATGGCCCGACCATAAGTCCCGACCCGATCAAAATACGACCCCCAAAATAATCTTCGCAAGATATGTTCTGCATTTGTATCACTGTAATATTTCCACACAGACTACAACTCTCGGTTTGTAACTTGATACAGTTACAAACCGAGAGTTGTAGTCTGTGTGGAAGTATTTGGTAATATATGAGTAAAACAAGTTCACTAGGTCCTATAATCATTCTTCTAGATAGATCCACTATTTTCTAAGTTTATATTGCTACATATGTTTACATATACGTGGTTAGGATGGGAGTTGATAATCCCACTAGACAAAACTGTTAATCTCACTAGACAGTACCGATAGTACGGTACAGCATTTGGTTGCAGAAAAAAACACTGGTTGGATGCATAAATAAAAACACATCTCGAAATCTCACCATTCGAAGTACTAGGCAGATTTTGATCCAGAATACGTTTGTTAGGAACACAATGAAAGCTCATGAGCTACCGGCAGTAAAGAGCGCGATTACCCGATTAGGTAGAAAAGAGTTACGGGCTGGATATTACGTAGCCTATATGTCTCCTAGATATGGCGATACTGGGCGGAATGGTCGTATTGTTCAAGCACGCATTTTAGCAATCGACCCCGACGCAGAAAGTTACCCTCTGTGCCTCGATACCGATGAACTTTTGACAACAACATGGAAAGTTCGCAAAGAAGAAGAAGGTAGTAAGAGCCAATGGCGCAGTATTCGTTCATTTGATTTGATCCGAAGTGAAATTTCAGCACCCACTCGTCGTGAACAATATTCTGATTTTATTCAACAGCTTCCTTCCATGGTCCTTAATCTGGCGCCCACGATCAACACATCAGAACTAGGTTGCGAAGTGATGAGGCGAGACAAACAAACAGTGAACAACCCCCAAAGTGAAACAAGAACGGTGGTTTCAAACCCAAAGAATCAATTCTTCACGCTCGACACTTATCTTTTGCGTGCTAGTCAAACTACTTGTGTTTCAATTTCGTCAGAAGAAAAAAACAGTGAATGCGGTGAAGGGGCTGTCGCTTATAGGAATGCCAAAGAGAAATTTGCACGTTCTGGAGAAGGAAGTTTTGTAGATAAAAACTTGGTTTGCGGAGTTTCACAACACGGATATGTACCTGGAGAGGTTATATTGAACGGTCAAGGCAACTTAGAACCTAAATCCGTTCTGGTTGATAAAAGGAGTTTGAAAAGCATTCCGACGGACCTACAAAACGTAAATGAGTGGCATTTGTTTCCTGTTCCTCCACCACAAAGTTTCCCTTCTCCTGAATATGCAAAGCAGCATATAAATTATTTTGCACGAGACCATGGATACGCTATGGCAATCGAACGTTCGATTCCAGATCGCCACAAAATTAAGTATCGAGTTATACTTGCCTGTGACCGTCATGGAATTTACAAGTGTCGGGTTTTTGCCGGAGAAGAGTGTTGGTCGATGTTGAAGTTGCGGAGTGTTTGTCTTGTAGTGAAGCCTTTCGCGTTGGTCTCGAGTGCGGGGTAGTGTGTATATTTAATAATGAATTACGTTGGTCTCCCTAAACATGCATGCCTTCCTGTTCTACAGGGGCTTCCTAGTACTTTTGCTTGTTTCTGTTTCTTTTCGTGCCTTTGTTGCTACCCTGCATGTTTTTCTCTTTTTTCTGTGGCACTTCATATTTATCTAACTAAATGCATGTTCCTTACTGCTAAATGCATGTTCCTTACTGCTAAATGCATGTTCCCTACTGCTAAATGCATGGTCACTGTGACTGCTGGCCCGTCAAGGCAGCCGTCACAGGGACAAGTGCTTCTGGCTGCTTAGCAAGCATGCCAGAGCCTTTGCGCCCATGCGCTCTGGCCTGCTTGCTAAGCAGCCAGACGCGGGCATGACATCTCCCCCGGGTTGAGTTCGCCTTGGTGGCTGCGAAACCCTTCTAGGAGTTGTCGCCAATGCGAAACATGTTTGATGTTTGCTTCACGCTCCCAGGTCGCCTCGTGTTCCGGCAACCCATGCCACTTCACGAGCCATTCGCGTTTGCGTCGCCTGGTTCGTCGCTTCAGTAGCTTCTCAATGATGTAGAGTTCTTCTCCAGTCTCGTCGTCCAGTATAATCGGGACTGCCTTTGGAATCGGTCGATTCGGAAACTCCGTGCGATTTGTCAGGTAGTGAGATAGTAACTCTACGTTGAACGTGGGGTTGAGTCGCTTCATCGTGGCCGGAAGTATCAACTTCGCCACGTTGTCGTTTATCATGCGCTCAATCACAAATGGTCCAACCTTCTTAGCCGCTAGCTTTGCCTTTTTCAGCTCTGTATTCTTGTTAACTGTCTTCAGCGGTAAGTTCTTCGTATCGAGTAGTACCAAGTCGCCTTCTTTAAACACCACTTGTCTGCGCTTGCGATCGTAGTACTCTTTCTGCCGTTCTTGAGCATGCTTCAAATTCTCTTGAGTTTGCTCTACGACCTCTTGTCGTTCTCGAGCAAAGTTCTTTGCAAACTCTGCAAGTATTCCGTCACTCTCGGAGTATACCAGTTCTTTCATCTTCTCAGTTAGGAGATTCGACACTTTGCGTCCTGTATCCACTTCGAAAGGGGTCATCTTCGTAGACGCATTCACAAGTGTTGAATGTGCGTACTCAATTGTTCCAAGATGTTTCACCCAATCGTCACCGTGATACGACACTATACACCTAAGCGCATCTTCCAGCACTAGGTTCTGACGTTCCGTTTGACCATCGGCTTGTGCTCTGTGAGCCGTCGTCATGCTCAGCTTGACACCCACTAACTTCATCAGCGACTTCCAAAAGTCCGAAAGGAACTTCGAGTCTCTATCACTGATGATCACCTTTGGTAATCCGTGGTGTCTGACAACAGCATCAAAGAAAACATTCGCTGTGTCCTTTGCGTCAGCCGTCGTGTATGTTGGAGCATACTTTGGTCGTTTAGAGAGCTTGTCCACTATAACGAATATAGCATCGTAACCCTCTGACGCTGGTAAACCCGTGATGAAGTCCATTGACACTACTTCCCAACATTCCTTCGGAGTGGGAATTGGCATAAGCAGTCCTTTTTTCTTCTGGCTGCTAGACTTCCATCGTGCACACGTCTCATATGTGCGTACGTACTCCCTTATGTCCTTATCCATCGTCGGCCAGTAGTACCATTGTGCTGCTTTCAGGTACGTACGTCGACCTCCTGGATGTGCGGACGTTGCTCCATCATGACATTCCATGATGACATCTGTGCGGAGCTTCTTCGACTTCGGCACACAAAGTCGATATACCGTTTCGCCCTTCTTCTGTCTAAAATACAGAAGACCGTTGTGCTTGACGAACTTTTCTTTTTCCGTCCCCTTAGACCACTGCTGCTTGAATGCAGGGTCGTTCGCGTAACCACATTGGAACTCTCTCTTCGTCTCGCTTGCTAAGTGTGGACTCACAAAATGATAGTCGATGGTGTTGACTTGCTGCTGCGGTACGCCAATCGGACGACTCTCCCCCCGTAAGTCGACATCGTCGAGTAACAAGTGAGAATCTGCGGTTGAAAGTCTCCGTAACACTGATGACCTCGCTCTATGTTCATCGATGTGCGCCGCATTTTTCTCGCATGCGTCGTCACACTCATGAACCGTATACGTCACGTCGGGTAGAGGTGGTTCCTTATCCTCTTCCTCATCCTTAGCATCCCGCGGCGGACGTGATAGAGCATCTGCCACAACGTTAGCCTTGCCCTTGACATGATGCAAGGTGAACTCAAATTGTGAAAAATGAGTCAAGAAGCGAGCCATCTTGGGTGACACACGTGGGTGATGCAACATCCACGAACACGCCGAGTTATCTGTATAGACATCGAATGGTCGTCCATGCAGATAGTGTCTCCACTTCTCTGTAGCCACTTTGATTGCTAGTAGCTCCTTCTCGTGCGTAGGCCATCCACGCTCATGTACATCCAACTTCTTCGAGTAGAAGGCAATCGGATGATCTGCTCCATCGTATTTCTGCGATAGAACACCACCAATACAGTGTCCTGATGCATCCGTCGTTACGATGAATGATCGCTCAAAGTCCGGCAGCTTCAGCGTAGGCGCTTGCTGAAGTGCTAACTTGAGATGCAAATAGCCTTCTTCCACAGGCTTCGACCAATTCCACGGAGTCGATGCTTTCGTTAAATCCCTCAACGGACGAGCAAGTTCAGCAAATTCGTAAATGAATCTACGATAATACCCTGCCAAACCCAAGAAACTCAACAACTCTTTCGTATTAGTTGGAGTTGGATACTTGGCGATTGCTTCCGTTTTCCTCGGACCAACACTTATTCCTGCCTGAGACACCATGTGTCCTAGGAATACCACTTCTGTCTTACCGAACGAACACTTCGACAAATGAGCATACAACTGTTCACGTCGCAGTACTTCACAGACTGCACGTAAATGCTCCACATGCTCTTCCATACTCTTGGAGAAGACGCATATGTCATCGGGATACACAACAACGAACTCGAATTTGTCGAACAGCGTGTGCATCAAACGAGACCATGTTCCAGGCATGCCTGCCACTCCCATAGCTGCAACACACCACTGGTACGTCTCTTTGTGCGTTCGAAACGCTGTGTACGGTCGACTTGACTTTACCACCCTCATCTGATGATATCCCTGCGCTAGGTCGATCAACGTGTAGATGACACAACCTACCATCTTATCGAAAAGTTCTTCGATTAGAGGCAAAGGAATATTGGCGATAACAGTCACACTGTTGAGATAGCGGTAGTCGAACACCCAACGTAACGGAATTTGCTGATTCCCGCTACGTAACCACTCAGCTCTCTTCGGCATTCTTCCCGTAACCGGATCCTTCTTTGGAATTGCGAAGATATTCGAAACCCATGGCGAGTTCGAAACTTCGATCCAACCCTTTCGCAATTTGTCCTTGACGAATTCCTCAAAAGCATCCTGTTCCATCTTTGACATCCGGAACGGAGCTCGAGTACTCGGTTGCGCTCCCTTCTTTAGCGTAAGCTCAAAATTGACTTCACGTATCGGAGGCAATCCATCCGGTAACTGTTCAGGAAATACATCCTTGAACTCTTCTGCTACGACTTTCCTAATCGGCTCTGGAATCACTTCCAGATCGGGCACGATTTGTCGCTTCACTCTGAACACTTGTTCATAGTCGCCTGCGTTCAATGTATTCGTGAACGTAGGTCCATCGACGTCCATAAACTGCATACGTTCTGGTATTACGACCTCTTCCGTCTACCAGTTCACTTGTGGATTGAACTCTTCAAACCACGGTTTTCCAAAAATGACGTCGTGCGATTCTGACAATTTCCATTCCACGAATTCCATCGTCGGAAAGAAACAACCGTCCATGCTCACTGGCGCTTCAACATGCTTGACATCCGTCAGTGGAGTCAACGTCCCATCAAAGCGTTGAGCCTGTAAGCGTCTTGACAACAGTACGGTGCTCGTCAATCCTGGCTTAATCATGTTCGTACTTGCACCCGTGTCCAACAGAATTCGGACATCTTTGCCATTGACGCGACCCTTCTTAATGAAAAGGTTGCTCTTGCGTTCGGACTTCACTGCGTTGACCTTAACGTCGGTCGGTACACTTGACGTTGGTCGCGATCCTTGCTTAACCACGTCGTCTTCTGGATGCGTCACAGGCAATCCAGACTCCTGCTCTGGCGGCGATCCGCACACACCAGACTTCTATTCTGAATGCATCGCATGCAATTCAGGCTTCCGCTCTGGTGGTGATCCGCACACACCAGGCTCCTCTTCTGATTGGACAGTTCCTGGCCCGATGAGCAGAACTTCCACACCTGAAACACAAGTTTCGGCGCTTACACTCCTCTTTCGATGGCACCCTCACGTTGTCGATCTCCATCGGCACAGGTCCATCATCACTACTCTTCGATCGTCTGTTGTCATACGATCGGTACCTTGGTCTGTCGCGTGCTCCATCCAAGCGTCCTCGATGCGAGTGAGACCGGTCATAGTCGAGCGCTACTGTTATAGCGTCGGTCAACGTTGCACTCCTGCGATACTGGACTTCTTCGCGGATACTGGAGGGTAGACCACGTAGGAAATACATGATCTTGTCCAGTTCGCTCATCTCCTTGACTTGAGTAATCAAGTGCCTAAACCTGCTGATGTAGTCAGGCAAATCCTTGCACTGTCGCTCCCTCAAGTCATTCATCTGGTCGCGGAGACGTTCTTGCAAATCCGGAGGCACAAATTCCTCTTCTAACTTCTCATAGAAGTGTTCGACACTCTTCACATCGTCCTTCTTGACGATGTACCACTGCGCAGCTCCGTACTTCAGCGACCCCGCCAATACAGCCAAAATGCGTCTACTCAACTTGCTATCCTTCCAGTCTATGCCTTTCGATAAATAGTATTGCTCAACCTGCTCCCGGTATAGTTGGAACGATTCCTTGAGCGTCCCCCCGTAGCTGGGTAACTTGATCCCATCCAGCTTTAACCCAGACAGCTGCCGTGACTTACACAGCTCGTCGATGAGTTCTGTCTGTTTCTCCATGGCCGCTAGCATACTATGCATCAGCTGGGCCGGGTCTGCCATACTTGAGACCTTGAAACTGTATACCTTGAAACTTGATACCGGTGAGAGCAACTACTTTCTAAGAGGCACTGACTTAAAGAAAGTAAAGAGAAAACCTGTTAAAGGAAATAACCTATACTACTTCCTAATTTGACTGTATATGCGATTCGGCAGGTCGTTGACTTGGGAACTTCCACGTTGAAGTTGGCTACTGAACCACCAGTACAGCTTCACAAATGCCGTCTAAGATTTTAAGGAACTCACAAAAGCAAGCCCTAACCGCTCCTAGAAGCAGTACTTAGTACGTAGGCAAGAAAGGTTGTAGTACAGTGGTCACGATTTGAGGCAAGGTTCACCGGGGCTGGTTACACGTATGCAACACGATGCCCACCAGATCCGCTCCCCTAGCAGCAAAACACGAAGTGCTTGGTCACAGCAGTCTCCAGCAACACTTCCCCCCGAAGTGCTACCAAATGTCGGGTTTTTGCCGGAGAAGAGTGTTGGTCGATGTTGAAGTTGCGGAGTGTTTGTCTTGTAGTGAAGCCTTTCGCGTTGGTCTCGAGTGCGGGGTAGTGTGTATATTTAATAATGAATTACGTTGGTCTCCCTAAACATGCATGCCTTCCTGTTCTACAGGGGCTTCCTAGTACTTTTGCTTGTTTCTGTTTCTTTTCGTGCCTTTGTTGCTACCCTGCATGTTTTTCTCTTTTTTCTGTGGCACTTCATATTTATCTAACTAAATGCATGTTCCTTACTGCTAAATGCATGTTCCCTACAGCTAAATGCATGGTCACTGTGACTGCTGGCCCGTCAAGGCAGCCGTCACAGTGACAAGTGCTTCTGGCTGCTTAGCAAGCATGCCAGAGCCTTTGCGCCCATGCGCTCTGGCCTGCTTGCTAAGCAGCCAGACGCGGGCATGACAACAAGGACAATTTTAAGTCAAGACCTGAAGCAAAAAAACGTCCCAATGCAGCTTCTCGCAAATGTGGTTGTCCTATGAAAATCGGTCTGTACCTTAATAGAGATTCGGGGAAATGGCACCTCCGTTATGATAAATCACAAGAATGGTTTCGTAAATTTGATGGATCTGAATTTCTGCACAATCACCCCTGTTCTACAAAACCAACTTCGCACCCAGAACATCGTAGAGCCGAGATGACTCCTGTTATTCGTGATTCTCTAGTTCTAGATGCTCGCTTAGGTATAAAACCCTCCCGTTCTATGGCTCGCATTCTCGAAACTAATCCAGACTCTGCAGTAACGATTGAAGATATTCATAATATTCGTCGGGCAGCAAAACCTACATACTTTGATGAACAAAAATCACGGATTGAGAATCTTTTCTCTATACTGTCCGACGAAGGTCATTTCTTCGCTGTGAAAGTAGATCCAGATTCTCGCATTTCGCATTTGTTCTTTGCACTCAAGGCAGCGGTTGAAATTTTTAAGGAGAACCCAGACGTAATTTTACTAGATTGTACATATAAAACTAACGTGTTTGACATGCCGCTGTTAAATTTGGTTGGCGTCACTGGTATGAATACTACTATTCACCTTGCTCAAGCTTTTCTCCGCAACGAAACTAAAGATGACTATGTGTGGGCACTTAAGGAACTGAAGCGAGTAATAGAGAGCGAACGCATTTCATTTCCACAAGTTATCATCTCGGATTGCGATTGCGCTCTAATGAACGCGTTGGAAGTTGTCTTTCCAAGTATTCCTGTCATATTGTGCATATGGCACATCGTCATGGATGTGCGCAAACATGCTAAGAACTCATTTTCAGTACAATGTGATTCCGACACAGAGAAGTTTGGGACATCCTCCGCAAACACGAAATTGACTCAGAATCGCAAAATGAGAAACACTAATTGGCTAAAAAAACGAGAGTTATAGATGAAGAAAAACTGGAGGAGTTCTTAGATACGATTATAGCTTTGACAAGAGCATCTTCAGCAGATGAATACGAAGCACTACACGATGCGTTGCATCGACTGTGTCCAACCGAACCAGCTTATATTGACAATGTATGGTTGAATACGTGGAAAATGAGATTTGTTTGCTGCTGGACAAATCGACACGTACATTTCGACATTTATGCCACGTCACGGGTTGAAAGTTATCATTCGGCTTTGAAGGGGTGGCTTCTTAGCAGAGGTGATCTTTTCAGGATGTACCAAACAATGAGAGGCTGGTGGAGTATTTCTATCAAGAACCACTGTGAGGCGGTCAGTAAAGACCGAATTAAAGTTCCAAAGTCCCAATTTTCACCAATGTGGTTAAAATTATCCATAGTTATGCTTTACTCCGATGTGTGGATATCATGAATTCGATGACAACAAGAGATTGTAGACGTATTTTCACCCATTCCACATTTCTTCCGTGTAGTCACCGGCTTCAACATCTTAGAGAAAAAGGGAAATCACTTGATGTATCTGACTTCCATGTTCATTGGTAAATCGACCGGTTTACTGAGACCCCTCCACCTCGAACTGTGGTATTTGAACCTGACATCAAAACGCGGCGTGCGACTAACAAAAAACACAAAAAAAAAACACAAACGAGGGTGTGGTGTCTCAGGAACTCGGAGGCAGTTGTCAGCTTTTGAACGCTCTACAGCCACTCCATCACAACAATGTGTCCTAAACCAAAACTCAGGACCAGACAGCGACGACAGTATTCATTACTTCCTCTGGCGTGCATGCCTCTCTGGACTTGTCATTCCCGAATTAGAGCGAAAGCCGCAAGGTCGCATGCCGTCAATTCTCGCTGGGATTCGTCCGACCACCTGCCCCTTCGCTTCCCTACGGTTGCCTGGTTACTGGTGGCTTGGATAGGTCCCTTGAGACGATAGTGGTACCTTCGGTGGTAGCTCCCGCGATGTCTCCTGCGTAAGCGGCGCCCGCTTCATCACTCGACCCGTCCCTTGAGCAGATCGTATCCTCTCCAGTCGAGGCTCCTGAGCGTGGGGATCCAGCCACGGACCTGCACGCAGAGGGGAGGATCTATGGGATGATCTCCTCCGTAGAAGCACCCTGCCTCTTGTCCAGTCTCCAACTGCTAATTCTTCTCCGGCAATGTCACCTTTGGGTCCTCGCTCATCGCCATCTCCTCCGGTTGATGTCTCGACCGAAAGTTTCGTGCTCACGCGCCTTCAGGAGTTGATGTACGAGGTCGAGGTCGAGTGGCCGTCGGACGGCGAAGTAAATGACAGCTCTACAAGCAATGTTGATGCGGGTGGGCAAGAGGGCTCTGAAGGACCGGCTGAATTGGTACCTGGAACAGGACTTTTCAACGATAGTGACGAGGAGGAAGCCTATCGACCTCGACGCTCTCGGTTACGTCGTGGAGAAGAGACTTCTCATTGGCATCCTCCACTTCCTGAGCCTATAATGCATCCTTCGACGCAACACCGAAACCGTTACGTACCGAAACCCGACTGGGATTACGATATGTCGTCTGAAATAGCTTTTGCTGGATGTCCAGGGGGAGATGCCGCATCGTTGCTATCTAGTACACTGGAAGAGCCGTCCTTAGCAGATGAGCTGGGTTTGGATAGAGCGTTTGGATAACCCCTCGTATAGGCCGATGATGCAGCAAGTTGATGAATGGAAAGCTTCTGGTGATGATCTTCCTTTCACGGCTTGGGTTGATGAACGTGACAAACCGTCGGGAGCTGGGACTTGCTTCATGGATGCTCTTAGAGCAGCGCTGTACTATCTCAGCCAGTCGAATCTTGTTACTATGGAGATGTGGGGTGCCTTTGAGGATTCCCGGTCTTCTGCTATTAAGTATGGAGTTTCACGTGAAGATGTGTCCGAGTTTTTCAAGCTTCTTCAACGGCAGAGTATTCCTTTGGATTACGACCATCTTCACCGGAATATCTTGTCAACTTCGAGCGCTAATGTTTCCACCCTTCATGATTTTTGTCAAAACCTTGCCCCAGGTGCTTAGTTGGTTAGTGCAGGTCAAGATGGGGTTGGTCACTGCTTTGTCGTGGATTCATGTGGAGCTGGCAAACGACTTCTCGCTTTGGATCAGTACGATGAAGAAGAAGATCCTCCGGTGACTGTTCTACCGCTGAGTAACCAGCAATGGATCCAACATGTGAAATGGGTCACCCGTGCCGAGTTGAAGAATGGCTTCAAGTGTCGTCACGGTAAACGCATGTCAAAGCCGCAGCAGAAGCGGCAGAAACGTCTGAAGATGCAGGAACAACAACAGTAGGGGATGTAGTACGGTAATACATGTAGGCTTTTAAGCCCCCTTTCATTTTGGTTGCTCTCATCGTCGCCTTAGCTTCTTCCGTCTTCCTTCTTCGAATTTCGCGATGAGGTCTAGGGCTTGCGAGAGATTATCCACTGGTTCCCATGTTGATTGCTCTTCTCCCACCACACCACAAGGAATTCAGTACGTCGTTTCCGGCGACGCTTTCCCTTGATGCTCTTTATCACTTGGCCAACGCTTCCGTCAGCAAGAATCACCTCGGTAGGTTTAGACAGATGTGTTGGCTCCTTGTATGACTTCAACGACCCCGTGCTGAAGACTGAGTGCAGCTTGTTTCCTTCTTGGATGTTGAGCTCGTATGACTCTCCGTACTACCGTGTATGGTCCGATCCATTTCGGGCCAAACTTGGACGAGTTGGGTAGGCCGGTGTGCTTCGGGTCAAGGTTCCTCGTACTCAAACACTCTTGATCGCCAACGTTGAAAACTTGTTCTTCGTGATTCCGGTCGTAGATGTCGTGCATCCTCTCTTTGGCTTGAGCGAGTGCTTCTCGACATTGAAACAGTACCGCATTCTGGCGTTCTTGGAATTCGGCGCCGCGACGACTCTTGGCACGTTCTGACACTGTTCCACTGCAAGTTGAAGTGGATTCAAAGGGATATACCCTAGATCAGCTTCGAAAGGCGCAAGTTTGGTGCTGGAGTTTACTGTTGAATTGATGGCAAACACGGCATTCGCGAGATGTAAATCCCAGTCACCTTGAAGCGGTCCCACGTAGCTTCGTAGATATTCCTCGAGCGTGCGATTCATTCGCTCTGTCTGTCTGTCGCCTTGGGCACGGTGTGCTACGGTCATGCTCAACCTCGTTCCGACCGATTTGAAGATGTGTTGCCAAAAAGCGGAAACGAATTTCCTATCTCGATCTGATACTATGCTTGTTGGCATTCCGTGTAACTTCCAGATGTGATCAACAAAACGTTGTGCTACACCTTCAGCTGTCACAGTTTTCGTGGTGGGCACGAAGTGACAACGCTTCTTCAGGCGATCGACGACAACCAGATGGAGTTGACTTTGCGCTTTGTCTGTGGTAAGTCTGTGATGAAGTCCATCGAGATAGATCTCCAGCGTTCATCCGGTATTTTCAGTGGTTCGAGCAAGTCGGGTGCTTTTGTCAGCCTCGGTTTATTCCGTCGGCATGGATCACAGTCTATAATGAATTTCTGGATCGATTTCAGCATCTTGGCCCAGTACCAATCGCGCACTAGCGCAAGGTACGTTCTCCCAGCCCCTGTATGACCACCATATTTCGCGTCGTGACATTCTCTAATGATCTGTTGTCTCAACTTCCCATCGTTGGGAACAATGATTCGGGGATTGTCATCTGCTGGAGATTGGTACTGCAAAAGGCCGTGTTCTTCGAAGTAGCATCGGTACAACTTCCGATGCTGTTTACGCTCTTTGGGTTTCAGAGTTGCGGAGCGCTGCTTGATTGCAGCTAAGATGGTCCTTACTTCTCGATCCGTGTTGTATGCTTTCTTGATTTTCGAGATGATATCCGAGTTCATGACCACATCGCTTATCGCCAAGCTGAATGACGTATCATTGAAACTGGTAATGCTTAAGTCGTGGAAGAACTTGGTCTCGGGTTGCAGATCTGGCATTCGACTCAGTGCGTCATCAATTCCATTTTTCGCACCCGGTAGATACGAGAATGTCGGTTGGTACTCAGCGAGGATATCGTACCACCGCGCTAAACGACGATTCGCCATCTTCTGAGTGAATAAACCCTCAAGACTTTTATGATCTGTTTCGACGATTGGTGGTTTATCCAAACAGTGTATCCGAAAGGCCGCCAGTGCATTGACGATTGCCAAGAGTTCCTGCTACTGTGTTGGGTAGTTGAGCTCCGCGGGTTTCATCTTGCGACTGGTGTAGGTGATAGGACGCTCAACACCATTCACGACTTGGAACAAGACTCCACCGACAGCGAACTTACTGGCGTCTGTACGAAGATGCATTGGTTGACTGAAATCTGGCAGGTGCAGCACTCGAGGATTGCACAACCGTCGCTTTAACTCTTTAAAGTTCTTCAGCAGTTCATCATTGGAGCGAACTTTCGCATTGCGCTTGTTCTTCGTTTTGAGGAGCGCGAAGACTGATGATGTTAACGTGGTGTATTCTGGGCAGAAATGCTGGACGTATCTAGTTAAACCTAGAAAGCGGTGGAGCTTCTCTTGTGTTCATGGTACCGGCCAGTCCTTGATTGTCTGAACTTTATCGGGATCCATTCGCACACCGTTTCGTCCCACAAAATCTCCAAGGCATGGAATCTCTTCGGCACAGAAGCCACACTTGGAAAGTGTGGTGTAGCGGGATCAGCAAAATCTGCGAGATCGCTAGATCCAACTTCCCACCAATGCCCGGACACCGACTAACGAAGGGGTCCTCCGATGATCCGTGATCTGCTGAACTTGCTCACCTTGTGTACCCGTCGGTTGGGCTGGATCTTCCTCTCTTGGTGACTGCTAAGTTGCTCGATCTGTGTTGGTTGAACGTCTTGGTGTGACGGTGGGGTCGTAGAGTAGCGTGGGAGACTTCACACCACTCGCCAGTAGTAGATCCGGAGTCCAAACGATTAGATCAAGCTTGGATCCGGCGGCCTAGATCTGGATCCGGTCGTGTAGTAATTCCTTTTGTGTTGATTTCCCTTTACGCGGGATCCTTTGATTGCTTGGCGCTTCCTATAGCGCGATCTTGATCTTTGAGATACCGAGGATCTACCGGCTAAGCAATTAATACCGGATCTTGGATCTGCACTTAGGGTAAGGTACTAGGAGGTTGGATCTAGCCAATATATTATCTAGATATTATCAACCACCCTGGATCTTTCCACCTAAATCGCTATTAATACCGTAGGGCCAATGTAGTTCCCGTTTCCAGGCGCGTAGCGAAGCAACTTGTGTCGTACGATGCAAATTCGGTTCTGATTTAATGTTAGGACCTATCCCATCCTGTATCCTATCCTTAACGACACATCGTCTGATTACGATATCCTGATTCTTGTCCTTTCTTGTCCTCACCATCATGGCAGTCGACATCTTTGCAGATCACCCTGGATCTGAACCATAAACATTAGATCACTAGTCGCAATGTTGTGATCTGGACTTCTCCTTTCGCCAATATTCTAATCATCCCCCGTAATATCCAGATCACACGTCTCCCGAGTCAGATCATGCCTTAATAAGGCTAGATTCTGCTGATCCAATTCCAGATCGGCTAGATCTCCTTGATCTCCTTGATCTAGGGTTTCCATGCAGGATCCAGTGGCAATACTTCGTGATAATCGTAATCATAACGTATCCGAGCTTATTCCATGCTTGTTAATCCCCCAATAATCATTCATCCCCCAATAATCATCCAGCTTTGTCATAATATCCCTAGGTCCCAGATCACTCGGATCCGCCTATGGATCTAGGCCCACAAGCCTTGATCCAGGTTCCCTGAATGGACCCTGATACGCGAACCGATCTGGTCTTCACGGATATAGATTATAGCCTAGATCTGGACATCTAGGCTTAGATCACCAGTTTCCACAGTGTGTATAGACATACTGTCGCACTCATATTACAATTATTCAAGTCCCACATCATCTATTACCATATGACCTTCTCAGCTATTCGGATCTGGGTATATGTATAGATCGTATGTCAATACATCTATCACGTCCCACCCAAGGTGTCACTAATCTCCATCAATCTTATCCATCAACTGGATCCATGACTAGGTCCACCCACGTCAGCTCGTCATCTACTCCAATCACATCACGTCAGGTCCGATCACGTCCAAATCGGATCTTTCCTGGATATTCCAATGCCAAATCTTTCTAATCCACTTTACCACAAAAGCTTAACGTAAAGCTTGTTCTCACACAGACTATCTAGTGTCTCGCGTAGCGCATCCAGATGATCTTCGATTCTTGGTGACTTTGTGAAGATGTAGATATCGTCATAGAACGATTTGGTGCTCTTCAAGTCTCGGGAGATCTTCGACGGGAGCCTGTGCATTGTTGCAGACGCCCATTGGCAACACCAGATACTTCCAAAGACCATTCGGGGCCTGGAAGGCAGTAAACTTAATGTCTTCCTCACGCATGCGCATCTGATAACACGCGGACATCAAATCCATTGTGGATAGCCAGTACGATCCTGCCATCGCGTCTAAGATGTCCTCTTTCCGCGTCATCGGGACGCTTTGTCGCGCTGTGTTGGAGTTTAAATACCGGTAGTCGTGGACTATCCTCCAGCCGACTGGTTTCCGAACACAGAACGTTGGTGCTGCGTGCGGACTGATGCTTGGTCGGACGAGTTTCTTCTTCGCCATGTCGATGTCCCATTGTACAATTTCACGTTGCTGCTCTGGTGATTGTCGCCATTGCTGCCTTACATCGCGAGGTTTGGATCCTTCACATCGATCCGGTGCTCGATCTCGCGTTTCTCTGGTAAACCTGCAGGTAGTTCCGGGCGGAACACATTATCTTTGTACTCCATGAGAAGATTGAAGGCAGGATTATCTTGAAAGCTTTCCCAGTCGGTTTCAAGATATCGCTGAGCTTTTGCGGTTACGACACTGGCTGGTTGATCTTGCCGTTGCAGTGTACGAGCGACCCGCTTGATCGTCTCGTTGGACAGCACTGACATAAAGTCTGGCTATTCGATTGACTTGGCCTTGATTCTCAGGAACTTCTTCAGCTTCTTCCTTGTGATGTACTTGGTATGTACACCTATTTCATCAACAACACCCATCGTGAACATCTTCTCCACGATGCTGTCTTTACCCCGGATACTGCAGCCGTCCTCTACACTCGCGGCAGTATCCTCACGCTTAGACGACTCCGAGTCGTCATTCACCTCCGAACCCTTGCCGGCTGACGTGTCTTTCTGTTGTTCTCGAACAACAGTTGGGCTCACCTTCTGCACTGCGTCACGAGCAAGTTTGACCACGGATGTCACATCCGTTTCCAGCGCGGCGCCTCGACAGGAATCGGGTCTTCGCCGATAGGCCTTTCGCCTCGACAGATCTCCGAAGCCCGGAGGCAATCACCGGTCCGCCTTCCTCGATCGATTCCGCAGATCTTGCCTGCTCGTTCCCAGCGCAGAATCTTCGATCTTGTTCCTTTGATTTGCCGACCTCTCCAGTCAATATGTGGCTGCATGTCCTCAAAGAATGGAATTCCAATGATGCAGTCAAATTCTTCTGGTGTGGCGTAGACGACGGCGACATCCTTGTAAATTTTGCCCAGACCCGGTATCTGAATTTCGATGGTACTACTTCCAGTTTCGTCTCTACGATTTGGTTGTCTCCAAGTTTGACTGGAATGCTCTTGGCTTCGAATTGCTTCGTCTCGAGCTGGTGCTCATTGACCCACCTTTTCGAGACGTAGATCGTGCTTGCCCCACAGTCTAGTAGTATTCTCCGAGTCAGGATGGTTTTGCCATCCAAACTGATTTCCCCCGTAACGGAGAACAGTGGACGTGACTTGTAAATCAGAGGGTTTTCACACAGAACATTAAGGCTAACATTATCGATCTAAACGGTTCTGGTTACGCTCTCGACCACGCCAGGACCCTCTTTCACTGACGTGGTTGACCTTTTCCCTGCTTCTCCTGGTCCTTCATTCAGAGGAATGACACGAGGCGGTTTCCAGAAATTTGCCGACGACGTGCCGTCAGCTCTGTGACTTGGAGTGTGTATTGGACTGTGATTGGTGGATGACTTGGATGCGGCGCGGCTGTACCCGTGTGACACGGATGGTGATTGTGGAGAGAAAGTGATGCCATGGGATGAATCTAGTACTTGACCGCAGATGGGCCCAACTGGTTGGAAGTGTGATTCCTGGGAGTGCACACCCAGGGGTGCAAAGAACACTCAGTCCAGCCGCGGGCTTTCCCTTACGATGAGTGCCTACAGTCTGGCGGAAAGTGTCCCTGGCGAACGTATCCCAGAGTACACCTCATCTTGCTGTGGAACAAAGAAACAACAAAGGACCATATTACCCTGAGAAATCAACCCACTACCACCGTGATCATGCGCAGGAGGCCGCTAAACCCGCTAAGTGCGTGGATTTATGGAGATATACGTGAGTCTGTGACGCAGCAGACCTAATATACAGAGTACCGCCTGATTACCCAGAGTTCAAGGTGAATCTCTAAGTTTGGATCACGAATCCAGACTCTAAATACCAAAATCAAGTACCTCCCAAGCTAATATCCAAAGATCATCATAAGCCCCCAATGAC
This sequence comes from Phytophthora palmivora, assembly GCA_008079305.1. NCBI lineage: Eukaryota > Oomycota > Peronosporomycetes > Peronosporales > Peronosporaceae > Phytophthora > Phytophthora palmivora. The sequence goes on along the minus strand of VOQZ01000230.1, from coordinate 38,395 downwards.
CCCAGAGTTTCACAGAAGTTTCAGGGATGACCCTGAGTGTCACGAGATTCTCTGGGTTTCGAACCAGTCTGAAGCCAGTTTGCAATCAAGTGATGTGTGACCTTGAAGGATCAGCACGGATGTGCAAATTGGACACTTTCAAGGAAGTCGAGAGGGACCCCCGTGCCATACCAGGCCAAGACCAAGGACCCACATTTGGCACTTTCGAAGCCTGACAACAATGGAATTGCAAGCCGATCGCAAGTTTGGGCCGCTGAACCCAAGGTATACTCAAGCCAAGATGTTAGGACCTCAAGCATAGTGGACAGAAGATATTTGCCCAAAAAAGAATGCAGAAAGAGATAGAGAAAGTGAAGTAGCTGATAAAAGACAAACAGAGTTCAATTTTCCCTATACTGCGCAAGTGACTTCGGCCAAGCCTGTCGACGACCATTCCGGAGGACCCGAGACTACGACCGCGGGACGCTAAGGGCACATCAACGGTGAAGGACGACCGTCTGTGTGGACTCCATCAAACTCAAGTCCAGTTAGGTGGGGACCAGTGAAGGCCTTGAGCTTCCTGGAGTGATCCATCTATTCCATATCCTAGTTGGGTCACTTGCTGTGCTCGTGGTAGCCCATTTCATATTACCGAAGGGTATTCTGGGGTGCTAGGTAGTCGCCTCCAGGATTGTGCATTGACTGCTTGTGTGAGGGGAAGGTTATTGATAGTGATTGTATTTTCCTCCTGTATTGGAGGTGGTGCGCGTTTGTGTGAGTCTCAGGGGAGCTAGGCCTCTGAATTTAGGACACGAGTGAGCCTAGTGTAGGAGTGACCCAACGTCCGAGGGTCCAAAAGAATAAGTGACGGTTAGTTGTAGTGTTTGTATACTCTGTATTTGTTGATTTATCAAGCTAAGAGGGCATTTGGGTAAGGTGTCTTCTGAGTTCCAAGTCCCAGAAGTTGACTGAGATCCTGGGCCCTGAATCTGTGATATTCTGGGCTTTGGGTGATCTGATTCTCTGGGTTTGCCTTTTGGTGTGGAGGTGCGTTCTGGATTAGACGCGCGCTCCGGCACTTCTTCAAGGCTACACTTACAATCGGTGGAGTGCCGTTCCGTCGAAGACAAACGAGCCGACAGGGATTACACGAGGTACCCACGCCAACCAAGAGGAGAGATTCTCAGGGTTTAAGCTTCACGGCTGCGAACTTCTGGATCAATCACCTTGCTGTTGACTCTCAAGTCGATTCTCTGGGTTTATACCTTGAGGAACATCTTGGGCTGCGCTATACAAACCCCCTGGGCGATAAAGGTTTCATCGGCCTCGCCACAGCTGGTGCGCGTGCCAGGATTAGATTGTCGAGGATTTCACCGAAGTCAAGTGTTGAAGGAGAGCTGGCTGCCCGTTAACTTCAAGCTACCAAGATGCCTGGAGGACGATGGGTGAAGAAGAGTGGACGTGGTGACGGAGGGCGCGGTGAGGTGTCACGTCAGTCGCGTCGTGTTCAAGGTTTAGGGCCTGAAGAGCACAAGGACCTGGAAACAGTTGTCCGCGACGCTCGGAAGGCGAAGAAGGCTGCTCGCGAAAGCGAGGCAGTGCAAGGTAGGGACGCCGAGGCGCCTGCTGCTCAAGATCAGTCTGCCGCTGGATCGCAAACCCCAGAGGATCAAGTTTCCCCTGGGTCCCAAGGTTCATCGAAGGCAAATTCTGGGTCGCAGACCCCTGAAGTCCCAGAGGAGCACACCCGCGAAGGTGTTGCTCAGGCGTCTGAGGGAGGCACCAATGCGGTTGAGTCCCCGGAGGTGATTGACTTGGTCTCATCTTCGGACGAGTCTGTTGTGGAAGTGAAGCCGGAGTCTGTGCGAGTGAAGGAGGAGGCGAAGATCCTGAGTTCTGAAATGAACTCTGGGTTCGCACCACCTGAATCCAGGGTTTCAGCGCCGAGTTCGCAAGTGAAACCTGAAAGCGACGCTCGGGAAGCAGCTGCGCCGGTTCCAGAATCGAAGACAACGGCGTCGGACATTGAAGGCATGGGGGTTGTACGTCAGACGTGAGGTTCGACGCTGGGAAGAGGTGAACCCTGACAAGGTGACACCTCCAAGTGTCGTTTATGAGTGGCCGACTCCAAAGCCGGATGCCAACTCGTACTTCGCTGCAGCATATGCGACTGGAGACTACGTCAAGTGACGGTTGTCTCTGGCGAATCAAGATGAGGTCTGGATCTCTGAGTTCCGCGATGATGCCAGGTGGGGTGTCGGGACTACCCGGGATCTCACAGCGGCTACGATTCCCCAGAGTGTCATGACCGCGCGCGAGTGTGTCGCCATTTTACAGACTCTGTTCTTCGCAGGGGGTTTCGAGTTTGTCAACACGATCCTCAGCTAGTCTACGACACGTGCTTCCAGGATTCCAGAAAGTCTGGTACGCTCGGTCATGGAGGAAGTCCAGAATTTCATTGCATTGGAACTGGTGGAGTGGAGACTGGTGACAGCTGGAGTATCTTTCGAGGTGAACTCTGAAGATCACGCCGCACCAAGCGTTCAAGAGCAAGTGCCAAGATTGGAGTATCACAAGGAAGATGGAGATGGTGATCTATTGATGACCGATTACGATGCGGATCTACTGGATCGTCAGTTCGTTCTGAGGTTAAGAGTCACTGGCCTCAGAATTTCACGGAGCCCACGAGGGTCAAGTGATGGTGAGCCACAATCCAAGCGTTCCCAGTATGGACCGCCTCGCCCACAAGTTCCGTCGACGCCTTCGGCCCTATCCACGCCGTCGTTGTCTTCCCTTCCCGCGTACAAGTCCTTGACTGGTACTTCCCTTCAGAATTCCACTCCCCTGAATTCCATGTCCAATGGACGTGCGTCTCTGGAGATGGAAACCAAGGATGCTGTTCCGGACTCGGTGCCAAGTGTTATTGGCACCTCACGTGCTTCAGACGAGAGTACTGCCTCAGGCGCCCAGACGTCTTACGGTAGCTCTTCGTCTTCGACGATGAGATCGCTTGGACAGCAAGTAGGGGCACTGGCGCTTGTGGCCCAGGGTGCAAGTGGACTCACGGCTGCCGGTGACCTTGGATTCCAAGTCATCCGGACGGTTATTCCTCATAGGCTCGTGGCAGTCGAGCAAGAAGACGTTGAGATGGCGTCGTCAGTACACTCTGATCCAGAGATCGCGACCAGGAAGACTGGTCTCCCCAGGATTTCAGCAGCTACTGTTGAGCCGAAACTCAGGATCTCTTCCCCGAGTTCAGGGTTTGACGGTGCGAGGGACGTAGGTGGCGACGAGCGGAGCCAACATCAGAGTTCCAAGAGTGAAGCGCGCTCTCGGCGTTCGACGAGGTCTAGGAAATCAGCTGCTTCGAGCCGCTCGAGTGCATCTAGGCAGCTCGGATCTGCTTCGTCTGTGTCTTCTAAGTCTGGGCCCGCCCAAATCGAGCTGAATGTCTTGCGACAACAGCAAGAGTGGCAGGCCTGTATGGAGCATGAGCAACGCGAGTTCCTCGCTAGAGAACACGTGGATGCCTTGGAGCGTGAGCGATTCAGGGAACAACGTGACTTGGACGTGCGTCGCCAGATCCAGGAACTCACGGATCGCTTGGTTCATGCAGAAATCGCCCGGAGAGAAGCGGAACGACGATCGCAAGATGTAGTGACGCACCAGACCCAGCGTCCCACCGAAACTCAGGGTGCAACTCAGAATGTCATGGAAGCTGTGCGTCTCGAGCGCGAGCGCCTGGATGCCACATACGCTGAGCGCTGGCAACAGGGCGAAGCCGAAGCGGATGTGGAACGTGCGCGCTAGGCTTCGGAAGTCTACGCGGGTTAGAAAGAGCAAAAGTCGACTATGGAGCAGAAGGTCCATGAACTTGAGGCGGAAAGAGAGCGAGAGCGAGAATCTTCCCAGAATATGCAGCGGTTCCATGCCGGCCAGGTGCGCGACCTTCGTGCAACATTGGCTCAAGTTCAAGGGTGGCGTGCGACCGGGACCCCCGATTAGGCAACAAACGTGAGGCTGTCAGCAGCTCAGAACCCTGAAATCGCAACCCGACTCCAAGGATCCGATGGTGTAATCTGCGGAAACGCAATTGTCGCAGGACAGAGACAGGGAACTGCTGATCTGAGGAACACTCCCGAAGTCGCTGCCTCTCAACGAAAGGCGACCCTCGTGCAGTCTTCCGCCAACACTTCAGGCAGGGGAAAGCATGTTAAGCGAGGACATGGTGTTCCTGAGACCAAGGTAATGCAGGATGTCAAGTCCGAGCCCGTACCTGTGGGGAAAGTGTCGGGTCCCAGGAGAACAACGGCCTCTAAGGCCTCGCAAGACTCGAAGACAGACTCCAAGCGCTCTGTGTCCAAGAAGCATCGGCAAGAGAAGAAGAAGCGCAGGGATGTTAATCCGCCCTCAGACTCGGATCCGAGTTCCGACTCCAGTGACGATGACTCGTCCTCTGAAAGCTCTGATGATAGTTCGGACGAGAATCCTGGGGTTAACCTGACGGCAGCCTCCGCGACTCAGGCTGGCACTACGCTCTTGCCATTCCGGCCGTACATCAACTCGAATACTCTGGGTGACTTCGATACTAAGGCGTCACTCAGAGAACGGGTGCACTGGTGGGAGCGTTTCGCGAACATGGCAGCTCAGGGAGGTTGGTCCACGAAAATGCGAACTCAGGAACTCAAGCTTAAGCTCCCAGGAGCTGCGCGTGACTGGTTCAACCAGTTACCCAAGCATACCCAGCGTGACTGGGAGGAGTTGGCATCTGCATTCAGGAGAAAGTACTGCAAGGCGCGTTCATCGTAATTTGAACGATATTTCACGATGGAGATGAAGAACTCAGAAAGCGCCCTGGATTTCTTCTATCGTCTGAATTCCGCCGCTGGAAAGGCTGACATTGACTTTCGCAAGTCTTCGAAACGCCTAGAGAAGCATATTCGGAGGTTTACCACGAAACTCAGGGATACGCGTCTCAAGACGTCGCTGCAAGGTCAAAGATTCAGGAATATGTGGCGAAGTGGTTCTGCGAAATCGCAAGATCGCAGGAGTCCTCTTGCACACTGCGCCCGAACTGCCGACTAACGGAGGGGGTACTCCGATCTTCCGTGAAGTTACTTGATCTCACCTTGTGTACCCGTCGGTGGGACTAGGTCGCTCCTCGGGTGATCTCGTTTAGACGCGCTTGTTGTCGATCTTGCTGTCTGACAGGACAGCGGGAGAAGTGGCAGCAGCGGGGATACTTCTACTCGCTGCGCCGTGTAGTTACCGAGCTTCGATCTTGGTTGTACTTGGTCGATCTTGCTCTGACCAGTGTCGATCTTAGCTCGGGGGGTCTTGTGGTCGGTGTGTGACCTTTATCCAATAGCTTCCAATACGTGCTTGCCGCTTCCTATAGCGGGTTGACGAACGTCCAGCCAAGCAATCTGGGCGTAGGGGTTCTACTTAGTGTCGATCTTGATCCTGCGTGACGTCGGGAGGGCCAATTTTGTATATCCCTACCCGGAATAGCGAAGAAAAAGGAAGACTTGTGTAATAGAAGGTAAAAACAACTCTGAATTAATGGTTAATATCCTATGCTTCCCATCTGTGGCTATCCATACCGCTCTGGCTTCTTAAAACCCATAATAAAGCTGAGATCGATATTTACCTGTCAGGATCGATATCGCGTGGGTACAATCGTCTTGGGCAGGGATAATAGCACACGCATTCACTTGGTCATTATAGTGAGTGTAACTATATCGAGGATCATCATAAAGAGGGATTGTTCTTGATCTCGATTGACGGGACGAGATCGAGATCGGAAAACTTCTTATCCGCTTCACCACAAATATAGGTGACTTGGAATACGCTTTGGAACAGGATGAGGAAGTTTGGAGTCGCAGCGACCGGGATGCCCCGCCACCCAGAGTTCGGGAATTTCGTGCCGACAACATCCCTCAGGGACGCTTCAAGCCGAAACGTGCCGGGCGTGCGTACGTGACTAATGGCGATATCTTCGATTCCGAGTCGGATGAAGACCCTGAGATTCACGCGCGTTTCCAAGAAGTTCCGGACGAACCCAGCGATTCTGCACGAACTTCAAATGCGAATTTAGAGTCAACTCGCGAGATCTCTGGAGAAGAAGCTACCACGTCTAGCGCTGGAAATCTGGCGAGCACGAAGGGTGTCGGGTGGACTCAGACGTTGACGAACGAGGTATACCGAGTGATAGATAACATGGGATGGCGTCCACCAAACGCCTATCCTGGATCAAATGCGAATTCTAGATTCCGGTCTCCCCGTCGCGAGAACCCTAACTGGGACAAGTTCTGTGAGAAGTACCGCAAGTGGGGACATCCTGAAGAAGACTGCTGGAAAGACAGGAAGTGTGGTCGTTGTCTGGAAACGGGCCATCCAACTCACAAGTGTCGAACGCAACCGTGCGAGAACTGTGGCAAGATGCATCTCGGAAAGCCGTGTGAAGACTGGAAGACCCTAGAAGCTGTGAAGAAACTGGCCCGCCAAGGTGCACTGAAGGATATGCCAATCCAAATTCTGGATAAGCTCCTGGATGGCGAAGCAAACTCTGGACGGCCGTCAAACTAATGAGCCCGCTATATGGGGACCCAGTACGCGTCGGGCCAGTGAAGGCACCAGCGTTATGTGTTCTAGTGTATGTAGGCCCGGAGCTGAGAGCAAGAACCCAAGATAACCAACAATGCATGACGACTTTGACTCAGGACTTCATGAATTCCCCTGAAAATCAACATCCCGAACGAGTGAACCCTGGGGTAGTGAACTCTGAAGAAATTAGGGAGTACAAACTAAACCTTGGGGAACGCTATGGATGGTGGGAAGACAATGATCCTGACCCAAAGAAACGTGATGTGGTGATGGTGCATGGTGCCGTGAATGATTGTCGGACGAACGTTCTCCTGGATACCGGTGCGACTGTGAACATTGTGAGTTTCGACTTAGCGCGTAAGTTCGGACTCCGCCTCAAGTCGCATAAACAAACCAAGGTATCCGGTATGGGAGGCGTTCCGACGTACATTGGCGCCAGCACTCAGGTGAAAATCATTCTCGGTCCGAGAGTGGTGTGTCTCTTGGATGTTTGGGTTGCTAACATTGGCGAAGGGATCGAAGTTCTTCTGGGTATAAGTTTTATGTTTGCAGCTGGAGTGAGGATCAGTATTCGTGAAGGTCTTGTGACGCTTCCCGACGAGGAGATGATCGTGATGTGTGGATGGAACCCAGAGGAGCATCTGGGTGTTGACATGCCTGTGGAAACCACGAGTAGTTGGTACTTGACCCCTGGGGAATCCAAGGTGGTGAAGATTTCGTATGGGATGACGAACCCACAACGTGAGGTCGTGTGGGCAGGACGATGTGATCGCTGGATGACCCGCTTGATTTACGCTGCAAAATCGTGGCCGGTTGCTGTGAAGGTAGTCAACATTTCGGTCAAGGACGTCTGGATTGACAACAGAACACCAGTCGCCCGGGTCGTAGAGTATGGCTCTTTCCCGCGTGCCGGACGCTTTGTGCGTCCGGGATCGTTCGCATATCGTGAGTGGCATACCCTCATTCTGGAAAATGTCCAGTCACGTGATGGCAGGATTCGTGCAGAACGCTTAGCCGCGCTGGAACCCCCTGTGTCGATACTCCAAAGTATCCGTGGCCTACGAAGATTTTGTCGCGACCTGCAAAGGGGCCTGATACAGCATTGCTTGCCTCGATTCTCAGAAAACCAAAGATCCGTCGAGTGCGTTTCGCAGAGGATGCTTCAACTCAGACAGATGAAGTGTCTCCAGAAGGCTTTCGAGAATCCCAAGATATGGCTGTCGACACAAACGGTCTGGGTAACAATAGTAGTACGGATGAGGTGGTCAGCACCGCTTCACATGCCGCCGAAAACCTGAGTTTAGGAGTTGAAATTGGCAGTGATTCTCAGGCTTGGCGAGGGGAAGAAGGCGATTCTCTGGATTCTGTTGCAGATGATGACAACTCGCTAGACGCTGTTGAGGATAATTGGGATATCCCAATCTCTGGGATGCCTGGGAACCCATTGGAGAAGTTAACGCAGGAGTATGAGCGCTGTATGAGATTATCGACAGAGGACCTTGACTATGAGCCTGCGGTCTATATGCGGGAAGGAAGCGAGTTACTCTCTCAGTTGCATGACCATTTGGTTATGCTTCCTGAGATGAAAGACTTGACCCCTGAGTGCAAGATCGAGGAGGCCGATGTTGGAGTCCCTGGGAAGACAACGCCTGAGATGGAAGGCCAATTACGACGAATTCTGGAGTATCATCGGAAGATTTTCTTGGGAGATGGCAATGCAGCTCCCCCACCCGGTGTGTGATCTGGATGTGGGTGACGCTAAACCAGTTGCTCAGCGCCCAAGGTCTATTGCACCGCATCTGTGGACCAAGGTGTATGAACTTCTGAAAAAGCTTCTGGAGAACGGGCTTATTGAAACGTCTACATCTCCCTGGGCATCCCCGATCGTGATCGTCCTAAAGAAGAATGGCGTGGATATCAGGATGTGCATCGAATACCGTGTGATGAACGGCTTCATCAAGCTTTCGTATTACCCCTTGCCACTCATTGATGATCTCTTGATCGGCTTTGAATCGGCAATGTGGTTTATGAGTTTGGACATGGCTAGTGGTTTCTGGGCTATCAAGATGACCGAGTGAGCTAAGTTAATCTCCGCGTTCGTCTGTCCCTACGGACACTATCAGTGAGTCAGGATGCCGTTCGGCCTCAAGAACGCGCCGTTGATCTATCAGGCAGTGCTCAATAACTGCCTGTGGGGATTCTTACGGTTGCCCCCTGAGGAAGAGGCTGAGGTGGATCAGGATGTCTTAGATTTTCTGGGGCTGAACCCTGGGGAACCCAGAGTTTCAGGTGACAATGTACCACGTCTTTCAGTGCTGCCGGACGAGATGACTGTTTTCCAGCGTAATATCCCGGCTCCCTCTCAGATGGGCCCTGTCCTGGGGCGAAGCTCGTACATTGACGACATTGCCCATGGTGCTCCTACTTGGGAACAACTATGCCAGGACCTGAATGCGTTGCTATTTCGCCTACGATACTGGAATATCTCCGTGAGCTTTCCTAAGAATGAGTTCGGAAAGTTGTCCATCCCGTATCTCTCGCATGAGATTAGTGCTGAGGGTATCAGGGCAATTCCAAAGATCGCCAAAGGTGTCAAGGATTTACCGTTTCCGACAACATTGAAGGGGGTTCAGAGTTTCATGGGAAGTCTGAATTACTACAACAAGTTCATTGAGGATCTACCCGTGATTGCAGCCGTCCTGTACGAGTTGACCGAAGAGCAGATGAAATCCAGGAGAGATTCGTCTAGAGCCCAGGAAGCCTTTGAGATCCTGAAGCGCAAAATCGTTTCAACTCCTCTGCTCAGACATCCTGACCGCTCAAGGCAGTTCGTGATTATTCCACACGCAAACCCGTGGGCGGCGTCCGCTGTGTTGGGCCAGGAGTACGACGGGATTGTGCACCAGGTCCGCTTCACAGGCCGAGTTCTGAACGATGCTGAACTGAGGTACCATATTGCTGGGCAGGAAGTGATCGATATCCTGAGAGTCCTGGAGGTGATCCGCATTCTGGTTGAGGGCAGCCCCAAGATCGTCGTTTACACGCGATATTCTGTGTTGAAATGGCTGCTGACTTCTCAGTCGGCAGATGGTCGAACCGTGAAGTGGGGATTGAAGTTATATCATTGGGACCTGGAAATACGCAGAGTTCAACGCGATGAAGGCGGTCTCGCTGCGATCCTAGGAGCGGGCATTACCCCCAGAGAACATTTGAATGAAGTCGCTGAGAATCTGATCCCGGTCAAGGGGCGCGTCAAACCTCCAGTACCTATCAGTATAGAGATGCTGGAAGCGGATTACGAAGGTTACATTCTGAGTTTCGATGGTGCGGCTAAGACGTCCACGCGACAAGGGAGCTGTGGGTGCATCCTATGGTGTCTCCCCGGGTGGGAGGTCTTAGACGCTCAGGGTTTCATCCTGGGAGACGTGACCGTAAATGACGCTGAGTACCATGGACTCCTGAAGGGTCTCACTCTGGCGATCGAGCGAGGGGTTCAGAACACTGTCGTGGTTGGAGACTCTAGGATTGCCATTCAGCACGCTCAGGGCCTCATCAACTGTAACCAGCCCAACCTCCAGAGGAAGCTGCCCGAATACGAGGTTCTGAAGACTAAATTCAAGTCTGTGCGTCTAGTACATGTCAAGCGAGAGTTCAACCAGGCAGCAGACTACTTGACGTCCAAGACCCTTGCGCTTGGGGAGTCCTGGAAAGTGGAGGATGCCTACGAACGAACACATCTGCAGTTGGTGTCAAAGATCCACGAGAAGCTGGTAAAGCCGAAAGTGTTGCCGAACGCTGGAATTCAGAAGGATGACCCTCAGGGTGTTGAAACTCTGAGTGCGCCAGGACCTGAGTGCCCCCCATTGCCTGCGGCGGCCAAAGTGTTCGCCGTCATAACTCGCGCACAAACTCAGAAATCTGAAATTCAAGGCGAACCTATGGGGCCCCTGGAATACCAGGCCGAACACTGGCGGCGCATCAAGGTACACCAGGATAAGGATGGTTATCTGTTGCAACTCAAAGATTTTCTGAGAGGCAACACTACTAAACTGTCGCATGCTCGAGCCAGGAAACTAGCGAAAGTCGCTGATGATTTTGTAGTGGACTCCAGAGAAGTCTTGTATCGCTTGAGTCGGTCAACCAGAGATCGCCCCCGGGACATGGTCGACGAACTCAGACTGGTAGTACCGAAAGCTCTTCAGCCTGATATTCTGCATTACGCACACGAAGACTTTCAGGGTGGACACCAGGGAATCACGAGGACGTACGAGAAGCTGCGTTCTGAGTTCTATTGGTATGGTATGTATGCCGACGTGGAAGTCATTGTCAAAGAGTGTGTGGATTGCGCAAGCGGCAAGGGGCGTCCTCAGAACCCTGGGCTTTCCCCTGGGAACATCGAACCCAGGCGCCCTTTCGAAGTCGTGTCTATGGACTTCGTGACACACTTGCCTAAGTCGGACCGTGGGAATACATTCCTGTTGCTTTTTCAGGATGCGTTCTCAGGGTTTGTCATGTGCAAACCCATGAGTTCTACTACAGTTCAAGACGTCGCTGAGGTGTACGAGGAACAAGTTTTCAGGAGGTTCGGAGCGAGCTCGATATTGAGGCATGACCAAGACCCAAGCTTCATGAGCGAAGAGTTCACACGCTTTCGCGAACTTCTGGGTAGTAAGCAGCGGTCCACTCTGGCGTATCGCTCCCAGGCAAACGGACAACAAGAGCGGTCAGTGCAGACTGTCGTGTGCAGAATTCGAGCTTACGTCGCTTGAAGCGGCCCAGAGTGACTGGGACGACTATGCGGAACGCCTGATGTTCGTCCTGAATACGTTGTTCTATGCTACTCGCCTGGACACTCCGTTTTTTCTGGTACATGGTTGGGATGCACATGGCACAGTTTCAGCGATGCTAGGGCCCAGGCCCTCGAGTGTCCAGGAGCGCACCGCATATGAATGGCGCAGGAAACTGCAACGTGACTACAGTTATGCGCAAGCTTGCGCTGAGGATCTTCAGAAGAAGGCTAAGCGGGAGCGCTCTGCCGAGCAAACCAGGAAGTGGAAAAAACTGTCGGAGCGTCTGAGGTCGAGATTCGCGTTGGGCGATGCTGTCTGGTTGTACATACCCAAAGTGCAACCCGAGTTGAGTCGCAAGCTGGCTCATATGTGGCATGGCCCTTTCAGAATTCAAGAAATCCATGACGATTTCCGCGTGAAACTCAGAGTCGAGAACACTGGATATCGTGTGAATCCCTGGGTACACGTGAGTCGCCTGAAACCCAGAGCATTGTTCCCGAAGCGGCCCACTGTGGAGATTAAGGTGAACGAAGACGACGACTTCGACGCAGCGTTGTTGCCCGAAAATAGTTGGGAACCCGATGTTGTGAACGACGAATACGAAGTCGAACGAATTTTGGATTGGCGATGGATTAAACGAACTAGGACATCAAGACGAATACGTGAGTACCTCGTGAAGTGGAAAGGCTATGACGAGACCGAGTGGCTCCCTGTGTCGAAGCTAAACTGTGGTGCCTTACTGTATGAATACAATCAAGGCGCAAGAGCACGAGCCCGTTTCCAGACCATGCAGGCCGGCGATGATCACCCAGGAGTATATGATTCTGAGATGATTGTGATCCAGAGTTGCTAGTGAACTTCAGGAGATAAAACCCTGAGTAATACCAAGAAACTCTGGGGAAGATCGAAGGGATGTGTGGAGATTGAAGACAGAAGTGTGATTGTGATTTTATTTGGTTTGATTTGATTATGGAAAAGACACCGCAGAAGCTTGGGCACCATGCGGAGCACTAAGGAGCAAAGTGGCGACGATGAGCTTCACGGGGACTATGAAAGACTTCAGGTAAGCAACCCAAAGAAACGAGTCAGAAGATGTTGATTTTCTGAGGAAGACAAGGTGAAACGCTGAGACAAAACCCTGGGTATCATTGGGAATTATGCTACGACATGTAAAAGCTAAGCTATTCTCAGGGCTAAGCGAGAAACACTTTGGCTCTCACGAGTACGTGAGAGATAAAGGGTTAAGCTTGCGGATGGACCCGGGCTTGACGTGACGCTTGACGTTGTCTGACACGAACTGGAGCCACTCTTCGTCATCGATCGCGGTGCTCCATTGGACTCGAGCAGGCTCACGCATATCCAGGGTCGCTAGCTGAAGATCAAGGTTCTTGCACGGGGGCCCCCCCGAGCTCCTCGGCCCTGGGATCCTCCCAAATCCAGTAGCAGCATTTGTCTGGAAATTGCCAGAGGCCCGGCTCGTTCCACAGCGATGGCAAAAAGCCTGGGGTGTCGTGGGAGCGGTCCAAGAGCGTCTTGAATGCTCTACGAAGCGCGTTACGGCGTGACTTGCGCTGGGAGTCAAAGACGATGTCTGCCTTCTCCTCAGTAGGGATGGGTACCCAGTGTCCGCGCTCCCAAATCGCCTGTGCTTGCTTGTGCATGACATCTACGATGTCCTCCACCAGCTTGAGCGCCTTTGCATACAATATGTCGCGCTTATGGAAGTAGAAGCCCGGATGCGACCCTGGAACATAGTTACCCAGGGTTCAGAGTCCAAGACTTCTTGATATGCTCTACGGTTCCAGCGGTCATGGACGACGTCATATGAGTACTTGTGGATCTCGTACTCTGGGAATCCAGGAGTCTGGCAGGACGCACGCTTGGTCGAACTCGGATATTGTACCAGAACTCCGTAGATTCGCCAGGAAGTCTCGTCATTCTCAGGGTCCTCGGCAGTCTGTAGGTCGTCCACCGTCAACTATGCGTATGACTTCCGTGCCAGCACGGATGGATGCTTCGGACGTGTAACAACCTTGTTCCCCAGAGACCCACTGGAACCTTGAGGAGCAGAAGTGTTTTTCTTGTCGCTTTGCGACGTTGCTTCTTGGGTTTCGGGTTGGAACCCTGAGGTTTCTCGTTGGAAACGGACCGTGGACGCTTGGCGGGAGGTTTGGACTCAAGGGTTTCTTTGGCTTCGACACAGTCGTCGCTCTCAGTGTTCTCGTCCTCGTCAAGAATTTCAGGGACGACCTCCTCATCCTCATCCTCGGAACTACTACTGGAGGAACCCTCCTCCGGTTCCTGGGTTGGAGGCTGATACTCTGGATCGTTCTCAACGTCATCAACTGTGGAATCCGCATCTTTGTCAGGATACACCACGTGGTCATCGAGGATCCCCCAGGGCGCCGGGACGTCACCACGTCGGAGCCGCCGATCCAAACGTTCATCCGCCATCTCGTAGTAGGCCTCAGGGACGTATTTGCTCCAAGGAGTCTTGTCGAGACGACACCAGTACATCATGCCGACAAACATCTTGACTAACTGTGGCTGTCGGAAGTGTCCGTGAGGTGCTCGATCGTTGCCAATACATTCCATGGCGGTGTCGTAGTTGAGACCCGCAAGAATAGCCTGACGAACGGCCGGACGAATCTCTTTCCAGACGACGCCGCCAGGCAGCATCGAGTGAGCGGCTTCCTTAGAGACCACAGTCTTCTCGCCAGCACGACGCACGGAGTCACGGCCAGGCTGATGATCCTTGGGGCGACGCTGGACCTTGCGAACCTTGGAGTGTGTGGATGGCAGCTGCTTGCCCGACATTCCAGAATTCTGGGATTTTCGAGATCCTGAATTTTTCTTGGAATCCAGGGATCCCGCAGAACCCTGAGCTTCGTTACCGGCACCCGAGCCACTCTGAGAATTGCTGCCAGTACCCGTGAGAACCAACACTTCGGGGCGATTTGTGGAATCAGACCCTGAGGATGGGGGTATGTGCTGGCTCTTCTCGGGGTATGGAGCTACCGCAGCTTTGCGCTTGTCCATGGCTGCCACATTCACGACTGTATCCCAGGACTCAGGAGGTTTCGTGTCCTTAACGCAGAGCTTGAAGAGGTCGTGGAGACGCTCCCAATTCCCTGTGAAGTCAGTGTGCTCCTACAAGAAGTCAGAGAACTTCCAGGGATCCACAGTGGCAGATTCGAGATGCGACTTCAGGATGCGCACCTGTGCCTCAGAGTCGGCGAGGCGCGACTTGAGTTAAGTTCTCTCAGATTCCAGAAAATCAATCTCGTCCTGGTACCGAGTCTTCTGTTCCTGCGGCGCGACCTTGTGCTCAGACTCAGCAGAATCCAGCTTACCCAGAGCCTCCTGAAGTTCCAGAAACCAGTAGTCGCAGGTGAATTTCCAGGAGCGCTTCAACTCCTTGTTCTTGCGACGAACGTCGACTGCCTGTTGAATGGCAATGGGTCCTTGCTGAGCAACGGCCAGAGAACGCATGCTCTTGTATGCCCCGAGGACTTGGCGCAAATAGCCAGTTGTCTTGAACACACGCTCTGCGAACCGCGTGCTGTTGAAGTGGCGCAGCAGTGAAGCCATCTCACGCCGAACCCCGATGGAATTCAGAGCATTGTCCAGATCGTACGACGAAAGAGGTGAACGTCATGGGTTTAGAACATCGACCCCACCTCTCACACCACAAATTTCCTTCAGCTCCTGAAGATCGTCATCCGAGAGCTCTTCAACACCACCGTAACCCTCCATAGCAAATGCACCTGCGCGGATGTCATTCACAATGCCAGGAACTCCCACGAGGTATGCATTGGTTTTGAGATTAGGAGGATCCAGTAGTTTCCAGTGCGGAGGACACTCAGGAACCAGGAAGTCAGGCAGATCGACCTCCTCCTGCCGGAGCATACCCGATAAGATGAGCCCCCTGACGTCCTCCAAAGTCGCATGTCGCGGTGTCTTGAACTCAGGGGCGTCCTTTTGGTTCACCTCCGGAGCCTTGGATTCAAGATCCGTGTCGCAAGCTGCAGCGTCAGCTGAGGCTTTACTATCAGCTTCGCACATGTCGGCGCCGGAAGACTTGCTTGCGGCACCAGAGAGCTGGACTTGCTTGACCTCCTTCGTCTCGGACTTGTCCACCAGAGTGTCGCTAGGCGGCGCCTCTTTAGAGTCGGCCGCTGGTGTGTTACCAGCGACCACCTGGAGAGCGCCGTCCCTTGAGTTTACGTCGACGCTTGTTTGTTATCCTTGGGCAGAGAACTCCCCATGTTGACGATGTGTGAAATGGAGATATGACCTCGCGTTGCCCGTTGGAGATTTTATGCTTGAGAAGAGAACCTTGAAGATAGGTCCCGACCAAGCGTTAGGGAGACAGGGTGTCGTCAAAGTGTGTGAAACCCAGGGAGTCTACAGAGTGCAACGGCCGTGTTGATGTTAACGGCAGCCGACGCTCTGTGTTTTCGTGGCCTGGCCATGGTTCACCAGTTCGGAGCGATTTCCTCTTTGATGGACCCGGACCAGGAGGGGCGGTTGAAATGAGGCGGTTTCCAGAAATTTGCCGACGACGTGCCGTCAGCTCTGTGACTTGGAGTGTGTATTGGACTGTGATTGGTGGATGACTTGGATGCGGCGCGGCTGTACCCGTGTGACACGGATGGTGATTGTGGAGAGAAAGTGATGCCATGGGATGAATCTAGTACTTGACCGCAGATGGGCCCAACTGGTTGGAAGTGTGATTCCTGGGAGTGCACACCCAGGGGTGCAAAGAACACTCAGTCCAGCCGCGGGCTTTCCCTTACGATGAGTGCCTAAAGTCTGGCGGAAAGTGTCCCTGGCGAACGTATCCCAGAGTACACCTCATCTTGCTGTGGAACAAAGAAACAACAAAGGATCATATTACCCTGAGAAATCAACCCACTACCACCGTGATCATGCGCAGGAGGCCGCTAAACCCGCTAAGTGCGTGGATTTATGGAGATATACGTGAGTCTGTGACGCAGCAGACCTAATATACAGAGTACCGCCTGATTACCCAGAGTTCAAGGTGAATCTCTAAGTTTGGATCACGAATCCAGACTCTAAATACCAAAATCAAGTACCTCCCAAGCTAATATCCAAAGATCATCATAAGCCCCCAATGACCCCAGAGTTTCACAGAAGTTTCAGGGATGACCCTGAGTGTCACGAGATTCTCTGGGTTTCGAACCAGTCTGAAGCCAGTTTGCAATCAAGTGATGTGTGACCTTGAAGGATCAGCACGGATGTGCAAATTGGACACTTTCAAGGAAGTCGAGAGGGACCCCCGTGCCATACCAGGCCAAGACCAAGGACCCACATTTGGCACTTTCGAAGCCTGACAACAATGGAATCGCAAGCCGATCGCAAGTTTGGGCCGCTGAACCCAAGGTATACTCAAGCCAAGATGTTAGGACCTCAAGCATAGTGGACAGAAGATATTTGCCCAAAAAAGAATGCAGAAAGAGATAGAGAAAGTGAAGTAGCTGATAAAAGACAAACAGAGTTCAATTTTCCCTATACTGCGCAAGTGACTTCGGCCAAGCCTGTCGACGACCATTCCGGAGGACCCGAGACTACGACCGCGGGACGCTAAGGGCACATCAACGGTGAAGGACGACCGTCTGTGTGGACTCCATCAAACTCAAGTCCAGTTAGGTGGGGACCAGTGAAGGCCTTGAGCTTCCTGGAGTGATCCATCTATTCCATATCCTAGTTGGGTCACTTGCTGTGCTCGTGGTAGCCCATTTCATATTACCGAAGGGTATTCTGGGGTGCTAGGTAGTCGCCTCCAGGATTGTGCATTGACTGCTTGTGTGAGGGGAAGGTTATTGATAGTGATTGTATTTTCCTCCTGTATTGGAGGTGGTGCGCGTTTGTGTGAGTCTCAGGGGAGCTAGGCCTCTGAATTTAGGACACGAGTGAGCCTAGTGTAGGAGTGACCCAACGTCCGAGGGTCCAAAAGAATAAGTGACGGTTAGTTGTAGTGTTTGTATACTCTGTATTTGTTGATTTATCAAGCTAAGAGGGCATTTGGGTAAGGTGTCTTCTGAGTTCCAAGTCCCAGAAGTTGACTGAGATCCTGGGCCCTGAATCTGTGATATTCTGGGCTTTGGGTGATCTGATTCTCTGGGTTTGCCTTTTGGTGTGGAGGTGCGTTCTGGATTAGACGCGCGCTCCGGCACTTCTTCAAGGCTACACTTACAATCGGTGGAGTGCCGTTCCGTCGAAGACAAACGAGCCGACAGGGATTACACGAGGTACCCACGCCAACCAAGGGGAGAGATTCTCAGGGTTTAAGCTTCACGGCTGCGAACTTCTGGATCAATCACCTTGCTGTTGACTCTCAAGTCGATTCTCTGGGTTTATACCTTGAGGAACATCTTGGGCTGCGCTATACAAACCCCCTGGGCGATAAAGGTTTCATCGGCCTCGCCACAGGAAACAATTGGCTTTGACATGTCCTGGTTTCTTGCAGAAAAAAACAGGTACGACCCTCGGTACGCTTGCAGTCCGTCTTCGGTTTGAAGTGTTCTTTTCCTCGAAAAGATTTCTCCTTAAACGGCTTTCCATGTTTGACTGTGAGGTTGTCCAGCTTCTTGGTTTCGTGACGGGTTTGGCGGTCGCGTGTGTCGGCGATGAAATGAGTTACCTCATGCTTCACTGCAAGTTCCATCGCGTCGCTCAGTATCTCTGGGTTCTCTAGCTTCACATAGCTTCGCGTGCGAGGCTTCAGACCATTGGCGTAACACAACACCTGGTCGAGCATACTCATGCCTTCGACCCGAAAAATGAGGGCCGAGTACTCACCATTGTAGGACTCGATATCCGCTGTCTGCTTCAGTCGCTGAAGCTTCTCGCGTAGGACAGCCTGGTAGTTCGACGCTTCGAAGTGTTGGAGCACATGCTCACGGAAAATCCCCCACGTGTGCTCATCACTTCTCGTCGTCGATGACCAATGTAGGAACCAGCCCGAGACCGGCTTTTCCATGGCCGACCCGGCGATCCCTGGTAGACGTGTGCTTGCGTCTTCGATGGTGATGTTGTTGATCCTACACGCGTTCTCCACTTGGAATAGCCATTCACGTACATCCTCCCCCCTCTTGCCTGTGAACTTAGACACGTTGCTAGGCACTCATCCGTTCAAGGAGTGACCGAGCTTATGTCGCTGACCAATCCATGTTCAACATACCTTACTGTATACTGTCTCGACAAGAAGCTACAAGGTCAACTACAACACATCAAGAAAGACACAGCAGAGAACGACCAAACAAGTACACTGGCATGGAATCTGAATATGCTATTTGTAGTACGGTGGGGAAAACCGGCTGGAACATCGCACCAGCGGTAAACCTCATGGCATTAATGATATCCTTTTACGTCAACAAAGTAAAAATTCGTTGTGGAAATGTTTTAAATCATGTAAAAAGGACATTCCACGTAATATTGCAAAAAAGTAAAAACAAAATGCCCAAGACTGCTGTGCATCATTTGTTATGACTTACACGTTTTGAAAACCAGTCCTAAGCGAAGTTTTCTCCTAATCGAATTTTTATTTTAGCCAAAGACAATGGTCTATTTTGTCCATATGGCATTCACTAAAATACTACATCCGACAGGCTAATTGTGGCCTTGCTACCCCCAACAGGTAAACCTCGTATGGCTGGCAGTGACAATGCTCTACACTACACTTGCATAGCTGCCAAAAGTCTTGTTGATCTCTTAAACTGAAGCAAAGTCAATATTTGTCGACTTCGTAATGGTGCTCTTTTAGGAGTTCACAACAATTTATAGATGATCAAGAGTCGACGGCCATCGAACAAATCACTGAGCTATTGGCCAACTAGTTGGATTTGTAGGAACAACAGGTATAGCAGTGGTGGTGACGGATACGCCACGAATTCATGAATTATGATCAAAATGCAATATCTCATAAGCTACATAATTCCTAGGTTTTAATAACTAATGTTATGGATTGTGAGTTATCCTCAGTACATTGCACTTCCCTTAGGACATGAGCAATGCGGTACACGTCTTGCATATCAGCCATTTCATGGCAATTACAGAGTCCTACGGGGGCTGTTCCGGACACCCCCTATAGAAAAGTATCTAATATACCAACTGCTATTGTGACTCGCCCTTTTTACTCTGTGAGATAGTTACTAAGCTTAAATCGCTCATCACAGTCAATCTTCTTCACTATAACTTACACAAAATAGCTGTCAGACGATGGAAACAGTATCGTTAATGGAAGGACAGAACTCTGATGAACAATCTAGTGTCTCGAGCACAAGTGTGTCCCGGGAGAAAGCGAGAGCTCATACTGATGCCAAGCTCGGGGAGAGATTCACCCGCGCCGGAGCTGATATTCTTACTACCAACCAATGTTCGTTCTAGGGCGTGAAAAGGGTGTTCGTCAGGTGTGTGCTTTGGGTGTCAACTCTTCGGGGACTTTCCATTGCGAGTTAGTACAAAGGAATCATTGGCGTTGAATACATTGGTAAGATGGGATACAGACTCCACAGATAATCCTCCGAATCGGCAGAAGTGGCGGCAGTTGTGCACGTATTCGTTTGTTCAAGGCAATTTTGAAGCTCCAACTGTCCGCGAAGAGTTAGGTGCTACGTTTAAAGCTATACGTGAATCTACCACACTTGAAACATGATAGAGTCTCGGTAGGTTCTAGAAACATTAGAAGCTCTCGGGAGACGGAGACTAAGTTGATTCACAATAGCATGAAAATTTTGTCGAAGCTTTTCTAGCTGTTATTTATTCGAGGTCGGTGGATGAATACGAAGGCCCTCGACAGTACTTGCACGTACTAAGCTCGGTCGAGGCAAAGTATATAGATGAAACGTGGTTGGATATTTGGAAATGGATAATTGTGCACTGCTGGACGAAAATCTATCACTCATTTTGGTTTGCATTCATAATCTAGGGTAGAAGGATATCACTCAGCAACGAAAATTATGGCTTTTCAATTTGGCTTGCGATCATCTTACAATTTACAAAAGAATGATTTTGTAGTGGACTAAAAGTATAAAGTAAAAGGTATTGAAGCGGCTCGAATTACGAATGCATTGCGTAAAAATATTTAAGAATGTGTAGTTTTGAAATTATACAACTACGCCCTGAAACAATGCCAATTTGTCGCGAATACCAAGGGTGTGTTGAAAGAGGGAAGTTTATTAATCAGCAGAAGTAGTAGGATACTCGGCCAAGGAAGATTGCACTTTCGCCGTGCCTTAAACATGTAGTTGGGGGTTGCGCGTTGGGGGTTGCGCGTGCCAGCGCCCACTAAGGTCTCAAGCAGCGTGCCTTCCGTCCACCCAAGCTATGCTGCGCAATTACGCGGCCTTCGATAGACATTGAGGCGTGTGTCCAGATCCGCCATTGGCCAGGACACGCGGAATGTTGGCATCCGACGTGACAACAGCTTGAAAACCTTAGACCGAGGCTGTAATCGGCGACACTGTTGCAACCGCAATCGTTTGCCACAACGAGTGAAGTTGAAGTCAGTTTCTGGAACAAGCCTGCAGAGTGGTGGTAGAAAGGCAGCAGTAAGGTGTTCGCACTCGGTGCGCCTTAGTCCCAAAGTTCCATTAAACCCAACAAGTTGTTTGTGCGTGAGTTACTCCTGTACGATCCGTTAGGGTTACAAGCCCAAATACACGCTAGACGCCGCGCTAGAGGCCGGTCAACTACACTACAACGACAGGATGTCATCCACATATGGCTCAGATGATGATCGCCGCAAGTCCAGAAAGGACAAGCCGTTCAGGATCAACTCTTTCGGCAATCCCGTGAGGTGGGATGGCGAGAACTAGGCGTTCTACAAGAAGAGTATGAAGATCGTGTTCCAGAAGAGCTTGCTCGAAGATATAGCAGAGGGCACGACCAGGAAGGACGAGAACTGGAGTCAAGATCAGAAGGATGAGTTTACCAAAAAGCAAGCGAAGATCCAGATGTTGATCATGGGTTCGCTGACGGCGAGACTTGCCCAGGAGTTGGTGGTCCACGAGTCCGGAGCCGACATGTGAGGCGAGCTCTGCAAAATCTACGACGGCAAGAGTAATGCTGCCACCAAGGCGCAGAAAGTGTATCGCTTACAAGGTGAGCTACACAAGACTCGTCTGCGAGCCAACGGGGACGTGCGTGGATACTTGTACTCGATAATCAAAGACGAGCTCAAGGAGCTTGGTTCGCCGTTGAGCGATCTCCAGATGGTGGATATTTGTTGTTATGCAGCCTGCTGCAGCAGGTGTGCTACAATGAGCTTTGTAGGAAGGTGATATTTAGCTCCGACATGAGCAAATATACGCCAGCCCTTGTGCGAGAATTGTTCCTCACGGCTGATGTGCGCAACAAGGACTGGGAGAAGAACGCCTTTGGCAGTAACCAAGGCAAGAAGAAGCAAGGAAACGCTTTAAGTGGCCCGAAGGGCAAGGCTTCTGGTGATTGATCTAAGAAGAAGTCGAAGGCCGACATCACGTGGTTCAATTGTGGTGCCAAGGGGTATTACAAGACCGATCGTCCTGACTTAGAGGAGAAACGAAGTGCAGGGAAGAAGGCAAACGCCAAGATGGCACGCTCGGGCTTCTCGCCCGTGAAGAAGATTCCATCGGAGCAGATCGATGACGGTGACAGCTGTGTACACAAGCGTGATGTAGCTGTGGGAGAACTCGTCAAGATAGTCGCAAAGGATTAGGACGCAAGTCGATGGTATTTCAACAGCGGAACCAACGCACATATTGTGGCTGCGAAAAAATATTTTACGGTTCTTAACAGCATTGAGGACAGTGACTGGAACCCAAATAGTTATGGATTTCCAGACGGAGTTGATACCAAGGCCGGTGGCTTTGGGACAATTTTACTCGCTACTAGGATTGATAAAGAGATGGTTTTCGTGTTCCTCGAAGACGTGCTTTGCGTACCCAAAGCTGGATGTAACCTCTTCTCACCTGGACAAGCACTGGAGCAAGGCTTCGAAATGTCGTGGGAGCAGGAAACAATGATGTTTGGGATGACGAAGGATGGCACAGAGGTACTTCGTGCAGGACACAACCATCAACTATGGACCTTTAACGTGCACAACATTAGTGGCGTTAAAGACCACTGCTGTGAAGAAGCAGGTTGTGGCAAATTTTGCAGTGACAGCCGGTGTTGAAGACATCGATGTCTGGCACGCGCCCTTGGGGCACACTTGCCCAGAATATATTCGCCTGATGGTCGATCGTGGAATGGCCAAGGGCACCATGCTTAAGAGGTGCGGCAAAATGGATTGCGCTGACTACCATTTCGGCGAGCAGCGACGCAAGACATTTAGAAAAAAAGCTCGAACACAATATTGCAAAGTTAAATGACGTGATTTTCGCCGATTTACTGATTCCTGGACGACACAATGGCACTCAGTACAGTGTGGTATTGGTCGTAATGGACGGATTTTCGCGTTTCGTGACCACCTATCTGTTGAAGTTTAAGAATGAAGAAGAAGTGAACGGGTACATGACGCAATACATTGCGTGGGCAGAACAACAACACGGACGAAGAGCTGACAAGGTTGTTACTCGTCGGTGGTGTGCTGAAGAAGAGTCTCGCGAAGAGCAAGACAAAGGTAACGGACCGGTGGAGCAAGTGCTTACGGACAAAGGTGCAGAGTTCTGCAACCATACCATTGAGCGTTGGTTTGCCAAGAAGGGTATTGTCCACACCAAGGTTGGTCCAAAGTCTTCTCAATTGAATCTGGGGGAGCGAACACATCAGACTTTGATTGGCATGGTAAGGACAATGATGCACGACTCGGAGCTATCGAGGTCGTTTTGGATGCATGCATTGCAAACTGCTGTTTACATAAAGAATAGAGTATTCTACAAGGGCGCTGCGCGAACCCCATAAGAGATGATTTACAGTTGTAAGCCGGATATTCATCGCATTTGTACTTTGGGTCATTGGTGTATTGCCACACGCCGGTTGCTAAACGCAAGAAACTAGTTGTGAACTGCAAAGTTGGTTTTCTCATCGGTTATCAGGAAGACATTGTTGGTTGTCAGGTATATTTTCCTACCGAACACCAAAAGGATTTCGTGGCTGATGTGAAGGTGAACGAGTCTATTAAGTACAAGAATCGCTATGGCAGCGATTTCAAGACAAAAGTGAATAAATGGCTGTAGACTTTCGATGAATTTATTCGGGATGGAGATCTCGATGATGACGGAAGTGACAGCGAGGCATCTCAACATGCTGAATGTGATGTCGACTCGGTGTGTGACGATAGCAATGTTGAAATGCAAAGTGTTGCTACAAGTGCAGATGATCTCGACGAAGCCGAGCAAGTGCTGTGGAATAATACGGTGCAAAATAGCGTACTTTCCGATGTTGACGGGAGCAACCAGAACAGCGACTTGGCGGAAAAAGATCAGCAATTATGGGAGGATATTCTACAGAACAGCTCTCCGCCCGATTATGATGATGCGTGTGAAACGCAGGAGGGCGGGATTGCAGAGGCGTATGAAGCCCAGGAGGGTGAGGATGTAGGAAGTGTTGCCGATGACGCAGCTAGCATTGACGCGCAAGCTGAGAGCGAAGTTTCCGATGATATAGAGAGTGACATTGATGAACATGAAGATGAAACTGGTGCTTTGGAGGATGAACCGGCAGGAACATCTAGTCAGGTGTCAGATTTGACCACTGTTCCTGAAGAGACTAAGCGTGATCTACAAGACGACGATGAATACGATTATTTGTTCGACCCAAGTGATGTTCGTGAAGCGGAATTAAGTAGTGGTGCAAGTGGTGACGGGAGCGAACGGCCAGCGCATGCAGAAAATGGAGCACTAGCAATTCCATCAGAGATGCTACTGATAGGAAAGGTACATCCAAGAGACGAAGAGATTTGTCGTATGCGTGATAGGAAGCGTACAAAGGTGGGTGCCAAGCTTGCAGCGGCAACAAGTCGTCCAGGACTTCGAGAAGTTCCGAAGAACCATAAACCTGAACGATTTGAGGATGCTCAGCGTTCAAGGCTCTTCACGCAGATCGCCGTGGAAATGGTGGATTACGTGCGAGTGACATCAAAATTCCTATGAACTACAGGCAAGTGCTGCCTTCGAAGCAAGCCAAGTTTTGGCGTGAAGCGATGGACGTGGAGATGGCTGCTTTGAAAGACAAAAGAATACTACGGCAAATTCCTCGTTCGGAGTTGCCAAGCGGACAGCAGACCATCAAGACCATGTGTTTTTTACGTGAAGACTGATCATCTAGGATATATTGTGATGTATCGACCGCGAGTGGTTGCACGTGGTGACAAGCAGCGGTTTAGTATTGACTTCATGGAGACATTTTCTCCAGTGATACGCATAGCATCTTTTAGGACGTTTGTTGCAGTGTGCATTATTTTGAACCTGATGATCTACTAAGGAGATATCAACACGGCATACCTCAACGCTGCATTAGGCATAAAACAGTATCTGGAGGAGGTTGAAGGTTACCCGTGTGATGATAATGGTATGAAATACATCATTGAGAAAGACTTGTACGGGCTGCGTCAGTCCGGCAGAGAATGGCACAGCGAAGTGAATCGTTGGTTCGTTGAGTATGGTTTCAATCAGTGTGAGACCGCGCGAATTCGCTATCGTACTTTTGTACGTTGATGATATTTTGTGTGCGACGAATAATGTCGATTTCAAGGAGAGGATGTTTGAGTAGTTGGATAAGGACTATGGTTTAAAGGATCAAGGTCTTCTCAACACATATCTCGACGTGCAGGTAGAACAAAATGCGGACTCAATCAAAATTCATCAGACGAAGTATTGCGAAAAAAATTATCGAGCAGTTCAGCTTTCAGGACGCACACCCAAGTAGGATCCCAATGGAGACAACAATGCGTTTGACGGTGAAAGACGCTGATGTGTGTCGTCGTAAGGAAGAGCCTGGTTCGCTAATGTACTTGACGACTTGTACCATACCAGATCTGGTGTTTTCCGTTGGGCATCTTAGTAGATACGTGCAAAATCATACACAGCAACACATTGGTGCCGCCAAGGGAGTACTGAGGTACCTAGTTGGCACCAAAACACAGGGAATAGTGTACAACCGAAACACACCAGTAGAGCAGAAGCCTGAGTTGATCATTGATGGCTATTGCGACTCCGATTGGGGCAATGATCCTGACACGCGCAAGAGCATCACAGGTTTTGTTCACTGCATGGCTGGTGGAGCAGTGTCATGAGCATCAAGACGCCAGACTATTGTGGCGCAATCGACTACAGAGGCGGAGTATGTTGAGGCATGCGAGGCATGCATGGAGGGCCAAGGTCTACGCAACATGCTGATCCAAATTTTTCCAGATTTAAAGACTGATTGTCGAATGGGTAGAGATAATCAGTCAGCCTTTCGTGATGGCTACTAACCCAACCTACAGTCGCAGGACGTGATATATTGAGCTACGCTGGCACTACGTGCGTGACCAAGTGGCAGAGAAGACCGTGGAGTTGTGGAAAGTCAAGACTGGCGTGAATCCATCCGA
Source organism: Phytophthora palmivora (assembly GCA_008079305.1). Taxonomy (NCBI): domain Eukaryota; phylum Oomycota; class Peronosporomycetes; order Peronosporales; family Peronosporaceae; genus Phytophthora; species Phytophthora palmivora. The sequence goes on along the minus strand of VOQZ01000230.1, from coordinate 12,481 downwards.
CCTCATGACGAAGCCACTGGTCAGAGATAGGCGAAACATTGAGTGCTATGATCGGTTTGTCTAAGCAGCATCGTCTTCAGTGGCGAGCTTCCCTTCGGAGGAGAGCGTGTTGGAACCGCATCATCTTTTGACACAACGAGTGATGTTGAAGTCTGCTTCTGGAACAAGCCTGCAGAGTGATGGTAGAAAGGCAGCAGTAAGGTGTCCGCACTCGGTGTGCCTCAGTCCCAAAGTTCCATTAAACCTAACAAGTTGTTTATGCGTGAGTTACTCCTGAGCGAACCGTTAGACACAATTACTTATTCGTCGTGGAATTTGTGACACCATTTGTTCCGGAACTTTCACAAAGACAACAGGTCTACCGTGCATCTGTGGTGATAGTGAGATCAGCAATCAAGTTGTTCCAACCACCCGAACTGCGCGATGGAGCAACCATGGCTCCACCATACTTGATAATCCCATCAACGTGGATTCAGCACTCAACCGAATCATGGCGTCAGCATTCAACCCAAGGTAACCCAAATTACGACAATGGCAGAAGCAGAAAGAAGCAGCTGCCCCTGGACTGCCTCGATGACAGGAGGAAGCATCGTTGATTAACCACCGCGGACTTGAGTAGTGTAACGGGATTACATAAGGGGTACCCCAGATAGGGTACCTCCTCTAGAAGTAGGTATACTTCTGGGAGTATTCGTTTTGTGAATACTCAGTCGTGGGAGGTGTGGACCACACTACTGCCACGTAGGTCGGGTGGCTGAGGGCCAATCAATAGCATTTGACCTACCTTTTATATGCATGTAGAGAAAAAAAATATAGTTCATTAGTATTTTGTAATACAGGCCAAATGATCTAATTAACTATATATAAACCTGTCTAAAATCTACTCTAAACTGGCTATTAAGTCCTCTAAGACCAGGGACTAGTGATCCGCCGTTCACTTAGAGTTTGTATACTCTTAATAGCACGCTTCTTCAAGCAAGGTGCTCGTGTGACCCCATCACACTTTGTAGCACTTGTAGGCAGTCGACGCCTACGCGGGTAGATTGGCTACCTGAATCCTCTGTGGCTCCTACAAGGTAAGCCAAGATGGATAAAGGGGAGTTCCCTCATTTGACCGACTCTCAGTTTGAATCGGTCCGGAAGATGGTGGGCATCTTTGGAGGAGATGCCCTCCGAGGCTTGGCGGCTGCTACGCCGGCCGAGCAGGTCGAACGCATCGAGGCGTTCGACACGTACGTGAGAGGGCTTATCGCTCGCGTACAGGGGTTACAGACCCCCGTGGCTGAGATGAAGCCAGTCCAACCTAAATCGTTGAGGCTTAAGGTTATTCCTTATGAGGGAAAGGAGGGTGAGAACCTCCACTTCTGGGTCAGAGAGGTAGAGCTCGCGATGGACGCGGCTCTGATCTCGACCGAGCGACTTCGGGTCGCTTTCGCCCTATCCAACCTAGGAGGTCGGGCGAAGACCTGGGCGTACACGCGCGAAGCGACAACGCCGGGTTGCTTCACAGCCTGGGCTCAGCTGTGTCAACAGCTTAGAGCCGCCTTCCTTCCGGCGAACTACGAGTATCGCCAGCGCTCGCGCTTCCTTGCCTGTAAACAAGGGAAGTGTGAGCTGCATGAGTACATTCAGGAGATGCGAGTACTCACTTCATCTCTGGTGGGGAACCCCCTACCTGAACACATCAAGGTGACAGTGTTCATGGATGGCCTGAAGGTGAGCCTATTCCGCACCCAGTTCTTCCGCGTGCATGCGAACACTTTGGAGGAGGCGATCCAGATCACCCTCCAAGAGGAGTACAGCCACCGATAGGCTCGTACTCCTACGTCGGTGTGGCAAGGTCACAATGCGTCGTCAGGCGCAGTGCAAGGAGCTCCAGCAACTGGAGTCAGCACGGGGCCGGCACCCATGGAACTGGGTACGGCCGTACAGAGCTCCATCCGTTGCTACGGATGTGGGAAGCTCGGGCACATGCAACGTGCCTGCCCTGCGGGAGGGCAAAGGAAGTTCCCTTCCAAACCTAGGGGCTCGAGGGACCCGTGGCAGAAGCCGCGACCCATGAGCCAGGGGAACTGGGGTCACCAGTAGGGGCGGGACGCCCTACTAAGATCTAAGTCCCCATGGTAGGAGTGCGGATGGCGCACGAGGCTTAGCCCTGAGAGCTTGAGTGCAATCGAAACGAGAAAGAGCAACGGTGGACTGCTCTTGGTACACGCAAGTGTACGGAGATACGGAGATCCCTTCAGAGTCCTGACTGACTCTGGGGCGTCGACGAACTTTGCTTGACGCCAGACAGTCGCACGGAATGGCGACAAGTTTGCCGACGCTTTGCGTGAAAGCGAAGGCAGGGGCCAGGTTTCGGTGAGACTGGCCGATGGTACGGTGGTCAACGTTCCTGGGGTCTGGATGGAGCTGGCTGTAAAGTTTGAGGGCTTTAACAGCACGGAGTCATACCTTGGCCTAGACATGGACCAGTACGACTTGATCCTGGGCATGCTGTGGTTCGAAAAGCACGAGCCCAGGATCGATTGGCGCGACAAAGCCATTGGGGCTAGCCGGTCTGCAGTATCCGACAGAGCGTTGGTGAGTAATGTTCCCACCTCTGTCCGGGACTGGGGCGCCAGAGATGGTCGCCAAGGCGCTTACGCGCCCGAAAAAGTACTGGGAGTCACTGATCCAATGAAGGTGTTGCGATGAGCCTCGCAACCGGTCATGAGACCAAGGCTCATTGCCAAACGTGTGGGATTGCTACGACGGCAAGTCTCAACGCTGAGACGCCGCATGGGCTTTGACTGTGGCAGTGCAGGACGGCACTGACCAGGCGGGTAACATAGGTCCGCAACCTGCAGAAGCTGCTGAGAAGGGTGCTGAAGGCGTCTCATGTGTGGATAACATAGGTACACAAGTGGGTAATGTAGCTCCGCAAGCGGGTAACATAGGTCCGCAACCAGCTGAGGCTGTTGAGGAGGACGCTGAGGGCGCCTCCGGCGTGGGTAACATGCAAGATCGAAGAGACCGAGAATAAAACGAGAGCAGTGCATACGTCTCTAGCGTGGGTAACGTAGTTCCACGCGGGGTCAAGAGGACCAGTACGAGGGCGGAGGTGTCATTGAACACCTCCCGTGTGGATAACCAAGTACCACACTCGGAGTCTGAGACCCCACCGGCACGACCGGTCAAGGAGCAATACCATGTCCTCGACGGCGTGTCCGGTCATCAAGTTAGGGCAGGTGCCGTCCATCTGGAGGTACTGCCTGAGGTGTCAGCTCTGCTGAATCTCAAGGAATTGTCCATGAAGGACTTCCTGGCCGAGTTGAAGGCCGGAGAGATTGATGAGATGGTGCTCCTGAAGCCGGAGACCTCTCCTGAAGATTTGAACTCTTCCTCCGTAATGGACGAGGACGTCCTGGAGGGGTTCACGAAGCAGCGCACAACGCGCTTGGGTTCCGAGATCCTCAAGAACCCGGAGGATCCAGTGTATCCTCTTGTGAGAGAGTTCTCGGATGTGGTGTCGAAACACTCGCCATTCCAATTCCCGTCGGATCGGGGAGTACGGCACGAGATTGACCTCGTGCCTGGCACAAAGTATTGTGTCACGAGGCAGTGGTCTCTACCTCGCGAACAGTGCGAGGTCATAGATGCCTTCTTCGCCGAGAAGGCGAAGTCGGGCATGGTGCGGGAATCGAAGTCCCCGCCCTCAACGCCAACTTTCTGCGTTCGTAAATCGAACAGGAAGTGGCGTCTGGTTCACGCTTACAACAAGCTGAACAAATGCGACGGTACTGGCACAGACGCCGGTCCCTCGCAAGGATGTGTTGTTGAACAACATGTCGGGTTGTACGCTGTACAGTGCCCTGGATCTGGTAGACGGATACTACCAGATCCTGATGTGGGAGAGTAATTTTCTTCTCACCGCGGTATGCACCCCGAGCGGGATGCGTCGGGAGTGGCTAGTTATGCCACGAGGATTTTCGAATATCTCAGCGACGTTCAATCGCTTGGTCACACAATTGTTTAGGCCATTGCGTACGTTCGCACAGACGTACTTTGACGATATATTCGTCCATAGCCGTGCCGAAGGTGGCCAGGTGGGTATGGAGGTGCATTTGAAGCACCTCCGTCGAGCGTTTGAGGTCATGAGAGCCAACAAGCTCTATGCCAACATCGACAAGCGCGTCTTTGCAGCTGAGGAGATAAAAGTCCTCGGCTGCTTTGTCAGCAGGGTCGGCATACGCGCCGATCCAGGGGAGGTCAAAGCCACAGCGGCTTGGCCGACCACGAGGTCACAGAAGAACCTCCGGAAGTGGTTGGGCTTAGCCAACTATCTTTATAAGTACAGCGCAGGGTACGCTGTACTTGCTCGACCCTTGTCGGATATCTTAAAGAAGGACTGGGTCTGGGAGCAACAGCACCAGGATGCTTTTGACAGTATCAAGGCGAGCTTACAGCATGCGCCTGTCCTGGCTCTGCCGGACGAGAACAAGTCATTCAGCGTGCTTCTGACTATGCAATAGGCTGTGCGCTGTTGCAGAGGGACGATGAAGGACGCGAACGCGTCATCTCCTTCCAGTCCAGGTAGCTGAAGACTGCCTGGACTGAACGGAACTATCCCGTTCATGACAAGGAGCTACTTGCAATGAAGTACGCTCTTGTCAAGTTTAGAGTTCACCTCTTGGGCACGAGGCCCTTTGTGATCTACACTGATCACGCGTCCTTGCGGACTGTCACCAACTCGCCGCATTTATCGCCTCGAATGACGAGGTGGCTGTCATTCTTTGCGGAATACAATTTCCGCGTTGAATACAAGCCGGACAAGCTCAACGTGCTTACCGATGCATTGTCGCGGCGACCTGACTATGAGTTAGCTCAAGTCAGTCGGGTCACGACAGATCTATACGTTTGGGTACGCTTAGCATATCAGGAGGATGGGAACTACACACCACTGGTGCAGTTCTTGTCCGAAGGCAAGGACACCAAAGTCGACAGGCTTTCGCCTCGACAGCGGGCGCAGCTCCATCGTTATGAGCTGGCCGAAGGGCTACTTCAGTACAGAGTAGACCCTGGAGATCCTCCTCGGGTTGTCGTTCCAAACGACGAGGATCTGAAGTATGACATACTTCTGGAGGCGCATGATGCGCCGATGAGTGGCCACCTTGGCCGAGAGAAGACCTAACAAGCGGTCTCTCAGACATTCTGGTGGCCCCGCATGTATAAGTGGGTGGCACACTATGTCAAGACATGTGAAACATGTCAGAGGGTGAAGCCTTCGGGTCACGCCTCGGCTCCATTGCAGAGCCTTCCTGTGCCAGCAGATTGCTGGAAGCCGATGAGTCTCGCCATCGTCTTCGGCCTACCAGCCGATGACAAGGGCGACACCGGCATATTGGTGTTTGTCTGCCGTTTGAGCAAGATGGCGCATCTTGCTCCGGTACGTGACAAGGTCACCGGGAAACAAGCTGCACAGCTGTTCCTAGATAGCGTGTTCCGCTATCATGGTCTACCAGAGACCATCGTCTCTGATCGAGACCCACGCTTCACAGGGGCGTTCTGGGACACCCTGTTCCAGCTACTGGGAACTAAGTTGACGATGTCAACTGCGGACCATCCGCAGACGGATGGTCAGACGGAGCGCGTCAACCGCGTGCTCGAAGATACTCTGCGCAGTGTCTGTGCGGGAGCACATCGGTGCTGGTCGGACCAGCTTCCTATGATTGAGTTTGCACTCAACAATTCGGTACACGCATCAACAGGGTTTACCCTGTTCTACTTGAATGGGTTACGACATCCCCAGGTGCTGCTAACCTTGCGGGGAGGCACCGTGGTCTCCACCGTAAGTGGGAAAGAGGCTCGGAAAGCCTTTTCCTCCCAGGTCTCGGAGATCGAGCCAGAGTGTTTAAGAAGACAGTTGTCGTCGTTCATAGACGACAGGCTGACGTTAATCAGCCGGGTTAGAGACGCTATGGCGTTAGCCCAAGGCAAACAAAAGGAGTACTCAGACAGAAAAGGAAGAGGAAACTTAAGTGTGTTTAAAAGGGTGAATTTGTCCTGTTAGACACTAAGAATCTACCGCTAAAGGGGTTAGCTCTGTAGAGAGCAACAAGCTGAAGCACCGCTTCATTGGACCCTTTGCGGTTCTGACCAGACATGGCGCGGCGTATACCATTGACCTCCCAAAGTCAATGGCGACGCACCCGGCGTTCTACGTGGGGCGTCTATCACGATCCGCTGGGTCCTCCTTCTCAGACGGAGGAAGGCCAAGGTGAGAACTCACCTCCTCGAAACGAGGCTAAGTCCTCTGGTCAACCGGAGCTGCCGGTGTCGAAGCCTGTGATTGATACACAGGCTGGTACCCACGAGAGTCATACGAAGGGTATGACGGTACATAGTGGGAAGAACTTGGGTAAGAACCATACCCATAAGCCGAGTGGTACGAGTACCCCTGCGGCTCATAAGAGGGCATCCGACCATGCACCTCATGGCTTAGAGCGTCTAAGCCCCGACGGAGTTCCTTCAGGGCGGAAGCCGGAGCTCGGTGGTCAACACGCCCATGGAGCTCTCAGGTCTCACGACCAAGAGCGTCCTAATCCTGACGAAGGACCTATAGGTCCCCCGGCTTGCCAGCCTAACCACCAGGGCCAGGCCCAAGGGCTATCTCGATTGCATAGACGCGATCTTGAAGCTGACGGACCTCGTCGCTTAACAGGGACCCCACAGAGTCCCGACCCGAAGTTGAGGGTCCAGAAGGATAAGGCTGGGAAGGAGCCTCGTACTCAAACGCGTGCGAGAGCTCCTCCTGCCCTCCTTGATCGGAACGGCGAGCTCCACAACCATGTGGAGCGGGTCGTCCAAGAGCGGCGGCGCTCTGGGAAACGCCAGCTGCTTGTGAAGTGGCGGTGTTAACCCTCGTCACAGAACTCGTGGGAGCCGGAAGACCGGCTCCGGGTTGACTGCCCAAAGGCTGTTGAGATTTGGGATCAACAGCCGGGGCGTAAGTAGTCCGCGGCTTCTTAGCCGCCTTACGGTGTACGGTCCCTGGGTTGACGGAACCGTACCCGCGCTCGTCTTGAGCGCCGGATTTAGACTGATGTCTAAGTCCCTCCATGACGGAGTGGAGTTGCCGCTTCGCGATTACGTGGGCAAACACGATGCGAAGATCGCGATGGTCCAAGACATAGGACAGTAGACGATCTTCTCGGAGTTCTTTTAACTCCTGAACTGTGAAGTTCTTCAGAGAAACCCATCTCCAGAACAGGTCTTCTGCCTGGGTCTGGGTTGTGGTGTTCTCGGGCTGTACCCAAGGGTACCCCCACACGGTGAAGAGGCCACCACGGCCTTCCCACTTGTTGCGGAGACTTGTGAATTCGTTAAGAGGAATTCGGTGTGGTGCAAGCAGCACACACCTAGCGGCCTCAATGTCATTGACAAAGAGTGGTTCGACTTGAACCAAGGCACGCTCATAGGCGCTACGTGAAGTGCGCCCATGGTTTAGACCACGAGGGGCCTTGAGGTGCTCCAAGAACATGGGAGACCCAGACCCCGCATCCGGTGGGTAGTATCCATGGGGATACACCGGCGTGGGAGGCGCAGGATCGTCTTGCAGTTGAGCAGCTCGATTGCGTTCCTGCTGCACATCGAGATCGTTGGTGATCCCTTGGGGCTCGGTGACAGCCCCCTCCTCTTCGCCCTCGTCTGAAGGGTCAGACTCACGAGGAGGAGAGTCAAGAGCTGCGCGCTTCTTATCGGCAGCAGCAGCATCATTAGCCCGTTTTTGAGAAGTTGCTTTCGCAGGTTGTGCTCGAGCCTTGCCTTCGGCTAAGTTAAGGTTCTTGGCAGGCGAGTTTGTCGAAGCTGCCTTTGCCTCTGATGATTCAGCATCATCAACAGGAGCGTCCTGTGCAGGAGCTTCCTGTGAAGGAGTGTCCTGTGCAGGAGCGTCCTGTGAAGGAGCATCCTGAGAAGAAGATGGATCCTTGGTGGATCCAGGAGAGTCCCCATCAGACTTTGATCCTGTGATCATAGGGATATCGAAAACGGGGGACTCTGTCCCAGGACTGTGGTTCCGATAGGTGAACCGAGGGTTCGGCCTATCGTCGGGCGACAAGGAGCGCGAGCGACTGCGTCGCGGACTCCCTCCTTGTTGGGCAGCAGCAGCGGTCGGCTTGCTGGCTGCCTCGGAAGCCGCCTTGCGGACTTCCTTGCGCGGAGCGGCCTTGTCTTTCGACTTGGCCTTAGCAGTCTTCGACCTCGCGGTCTTAGACTTAGAAGGCGCCGAAGCGCCGCGGGTGCTTGCCTTCTTTGGTATCTTGAAAGAGGTTGACGTGGAAACCCCGGGGTGTCTTAACGCGCGAAAAGGCTGAATGAAAGCCTTAAAGCCACAACGGTGGCTCGTCGATGGGTATCGACAAGAACAGGAAAGAGAACGGCGCTCTCTCCCTAGCTCCTCATTGGTTGGGGGTGTTTCCAACCTAAGTGGGGGAAGATGTAATGGGGTTACATGAAAGGGGTACCTTAGAAAGTGTACCACCTTTAGAAGTAGATATACTTCTGTGAGTATTCGTTTTAGATACTCTGTTGTGGGTGGTGTGGACCACACTACTACCACGCAACCAATAGCATTTGACCTACTTTTTATATGCATATTAAGGTTAAATTATAGTTAATTAGTAATTTGTATTACAGTAGGGTGTATTACAGTAGGGTGAACCTAATTAAACATTAAGTCCCCTAAGACCAGGGACTAGTGAACCGCCGTTCACTTAGAGTTTGTATACTCTTAATAGCGCGCTTCCTCAAGCAAGGTGCTCGTGTGACCCCGTCACAGCGATCAACTCGCGTATTTTGAATCTCCAGAACAGTACTGATGGGGACGGAGAACAAACAGAATCCAATCATGTTGGAAAGATTAACCCTCCTTTCATGCGAGGAGGCAAGCGGTACTGGAATATTCGATGCGAGGACCTCCAAGGCATGTCACCCATGGATGTTGAAGAACTAGCAAGAACGATCCATTACTCTTTCCAAATGGTACACAACGTTGCGCCACACTAGATGCGGTGAGAGGAGCGTCTGCCACGTATTGAATGCATAATTACTGTTGTGTACTAGTCAGAAACATACAAACGATATAACTCCAAAAAATAACAGAAAACCTTGCATGTGTACATTCGTCTTTCCTAATTTTTCATGAAAAATTCAATTAAGCCCTTCGCATACAATTAATCCGATCGACATTTAAAATAGCCTTCATGTCATATAAAAAAGCCGAAAATACGCGACCCAGAAAGTAGCCGACCATGACATTGAAAAAATCTTCACCCGTCCTCCATATTGCTTCAAAAGATCCTCCTACTCCAATATTCAGCATGTAATCCCAGCTAACTAGTGACAGAATTGAATAGAAGCTACCAAGAAATGGTAGAGCCGATGAACATTCGTGGCGTATGCTGGCATGCAGCCTCGTAGAAATACGCCTGGTTGTCTAGGTAGCGGAGCCAGGCCGCGAGCAATTCGCAGCTTGCGTTGCAATGCCGTCGATATGCTGGCCAGCAGCCACGCGACAACACAGGAATACACGAGAAGTATCTTGGGTGGTTTGGAAATCTGGGCAGACATTTAGTACCGTACCCAACGTTAACATGGCTGCAAGTTACCATTAAATGATAACAGCTCAAAGCAATATGTGCCACATTGATTTCCTGGGGTCGTCGAAGAGGGGGTAGTTTCCCATCGTGTGAATACATTTAGCTGTTGTATTGGTGAGCGAACTTGGACGATAGAGGTCGACTGTAATCCGACTGCAGAATCCAAGTTGAATTCCTGACGATGAGATCATGCATTCAATTGTAATCTAGTTTTTCTTTGTAGTAGTCCGCGGGTTAAAGCACGCGCCTTGAAACACATGATACCTGCTTCACTTTCGGCTCTTGGCATCGCCCGAGCTATTGTGGCGCACTTGGATCTCGATTGCCGACGCTTCCAAGACACACGGAAAGTCTGTCAAGGAGAAGGGATCCAGCAGGACGGTACCATCCAAGCAAAGTTGCTGTACAATGTACTAGTTAGCAAATATCGCATGACGATGAAAACACTCACCGTTTCATCTTGTTTGAGGTCGTACTCATCCTCGAGAAATGCTTTCAGCACGGCAATAGTGTGGCCCTTCTTGAACTGAAGATGTATACACACCATCAGCACATTAAAGCCCTAGAATGTGGCAAGTAGAGTGTACCTCATTCGACACTGTTGAGTCGTCTGGAAGTAAAAACGTAATCTACACATGTAACACATCAGTGCAAACACTTCACACCTTTAGAGTCTGAATTATTGCAGCATTCACATGAATGGACTCTTCTTGCAGTGCCATGACATGATCAAACTTGCTCTCCTCGCCTCTCTTTGTCGCCACATCCTTGCTAGCCGCGCTTAACGACAGATTCAGCACAGGTTGTGGCATCTTGCACTAATTGCGCCCCTTCAAGATCCACATGGCTACATTTGCATTAAGAAATCAAGAGTGATTGTCAGTTCTGTGTGGTCCACTTAGCCCGCCAAAATGTTTCCGCACTCTCAAACATGCAGAGGGAGGAAGACTTGGCCTGGCGCGAGGCGTTCGACGAGCTCCTGGTGTTCGAGCAGGACTTCGACACGGCTATGCAGATCCTCATGTTCCAGGACGAGAAGGTAGCACGACTGTCGTTGGAGGATCCGATGCAGACGAGAAGCCAGCGAGCAAGACGCACCAAAACCCGCAGAAATAACCTGTGCAGTCCCAGCAGGAAGCGAAGGCGAGTCGAGTCGTCACAAGTAGCAGGTCCAGAGCCTCCAAGTCCTCCTCTGCATAGCAATACACAGTCAAGTGAAATCTGGAGTCAATGGCCAAGTGGCCCGTTAGAGGAGTCACAAGTGGTAGATGCCGATTCCAGCGCCTTTGTAGAAGGAATTATACACACTCCATTGAGCGGTGATAGTAGTACATGTGAGGATCACTCGACAAGACACGGTGAGATGGTAACAAGTGATCCAGGCTCAACACATTTAGAACGAGATATATCGAGGGCAGGCAACATGAATCATAAGGAGTATGTAGCCGCCAACATGACCGACTACAGTATGGCCACGACGAGCACGACCAGTGCCGGTAGCGCGACCACGGTGCCGAGTTTGTTCACTACTGGTTCTGGGAAGATGGTGTCGGTGTCGACATCGCGGTTGCGCGCGTACGAAGAGAAGCTTCGGAGTGATGAGGAGTCTGTGGCCGCGAGCGTGACCGGCTCCAGTATGGCCACGACGAGCACGACCAGTGCCGGTAGCGCGACCACGGTGCCGAGTTTGTTCACTACTGGTTCTGGGAAGATGGTGTCGGTGTCGACATCGCGGTTGCGCGTGTACGAAGAGAAGCTTCGGAGTGATGAGGAGTCTGTGGCCGCGAGCGTGACCGGCTCCAGTATGGCCACGACGAGCACGACCAGTGCCGGTAGCGCGACCACGGTGCCGAGTTTGTTCACTACTGGTTCTGGGAAGATGGTGTCGTGTCGACATCGCGGTTGCGCGTGTACGAAGAGAAGCTCGGAGTGATGAGGAGTCTGTGGCCGCGAGAGTGACCGCTCCGTATGGCCACGACGAGCACGACCAGTGCCGGTAGCGCGACCACGGTGCCGAGTTTGTTCACTACTGGTTCTGGGAAGATGGTGTCGGGTGTCGACATCGCGGTTGCGCGTGTACGAAGAGAAGCTTCGGAGTGATGAGGAGTCTGTGGCCGCGAGCGTGACCGGCTCCAGTATGGCCACGACGAGCACGACCAGTGCCGGTAGCGCGACCACGGTGCCGAGTTTGTTCACTACTGGTTCTGGGAAGATGGTGTCGGTGTCGACATCGCGGTTGCGCGTGTACGAAGAGAAGCTTCGGAGTGATGAGGAGTCTGTGGCCGCGAGCGTGACCGGCTCCAGTATGGCCACGACGAGCACGACCAGTGCCGGTAGCGCGACCACGGGGCCGATTTGTTCACTACTGGTTCTGGGAAGATGGTGTCGTGGGTCGACATCGCGGGTGCGCGGGTGAAGGAAGAGAAGCTTCGGAGCGATGAGGAGTCTGTGGCCGCGAGCGTGACCGGCTCCAGTATGGCCACGACGAGCACGACCAGTGCCGGTAGCGCGACCACGGTGCCGAGTTTGTTCACTACTGGTTCTGGGAATGGGAAGATGGGTCGGTGTCGACATCGCGGTTGCGCGTGTACGAAGAGAAGCTTCGGAGTGATGAGGAGTCTGTGGCCGCGAGCGTGACCGGCTCCAGTATGGCCACGACGAGCACGACCAGTGCCGGTAGCGCGACCACGGTGCCGAGTTGTTCACTACTGGTTCTGGGAAGATGGTTGTCGGTGTCGACATCGCGGTTGCGCGTGTACGAAGAGAAGCTTCGGAGTGATGAGGAGTCTGTGGCCGCGAGCGTGACCGGCTCCAGTATGGCCACGACGAGCACGACCAGT